>JANRGW010031579.1:25338-66331 GCA_024733675.1 Psilopsiagon aymara | reverse complement strand
GAAGGGGGCCTATAGGGATGTTGGGGAGGGACTCTTCATTAGGGACTGTAGTGAGAGGACAAGGGGTAATGGGTTCAGACTTAAACGGGGGAAATTCAGATTGGATATAAGGAGGAAGCTCTCTACTGTAAGGGTGGTGAGGCAGTGGAATGGGTTGCGCAGGGAAGTTGTGAATGCTCCATCCCTGGTGGTGCTCAAGGCCAGGTTGGACAGAGTGTTGGGTGACATGGTCTCGAGTGAGGTGTCCCTGCCCATGGCAGGGGGGATGGAACTAATTGATCTTAAGGTCCTTTCCAACCCTAACTATTCTATGATTCTATCCTATGATTCTATGATTTATGATTGACAAAGAAAGCCTAATGTCTCCATAGGAGATATATATTAGAAATGTCCAGCGTCCACTCAGTGAGCCATTCACACCATTTTACTGCTTTTGCAGATGCCAAGGAGCATGCCCAGGGTGGAGCTGGCTGAGGCACCCAGAGTTGAACATGCCACAGCGGAAGCTGGAGATCCTGAAAAGGCATCTGTGGCCTCTCTCTTTCCTCTACATTCAATTAGCTATCTATTTCATTAATTGTCTTCCCATGCTAGAGCATTCCTTGGACCTCTAGCCCTCATTGGTCTGAAGGTTCCTCCAGAGGAGAATTTGAATGTTTCCTCCTCTGGAAACCTCAGAAAGAAACTCATCAGGAGAAGAAAAAAGCTGTCTCTTGCAAAGCACAGAAGGGTGAAGACTGACCCCAGCTACAGAGCCTGGGACATGTTTCTGGGTTTGCTGAGGTTCAAGCATGCTCAGGGGTTGACAAGAGGCCAAGACATCTAGTGGAAGGGCAGACACCACAACAGCTTCACATGTTCTTGGTCTCCTGAGTTGTAGTGTTAAGGCTTCCCTTGCAGGGCAAAGGTCTTCCAAGCGCAGAGAAGTTACCACAGACTTAGGCTTCACTAACAGCACTGCAGTACCCCTCAAGGTTGCTGAGCAGGAAACAGACTTCTTCCTTCTCTCTATCACCCACAACATTCCTTTTCTGGCTCCCAGCATCATTCCTTCTCTTTCTTCAGATCCCAACCATGTGAGGCATGATTATGGGACTAAGAGAAAGACATGCCATCCTACGGTGACATGAAGAGGAAAGCAGGAAAACCATCAACTCCTTTGGGTATCTATGTGCACAACTGTGTAATGAGAAATCCCTGTGAAATGAGGCATGTCTCATTACACAGACACCACATGCAGCATGTGTAATGTCTCATGCTACCTGGGCATCCTGAAAAGCTGCACCAATGTAATACAGGCAAATCTGGATGGGCGCATGCAGTGGTCAAGGGTAGATTCCTCTCCTCCAAGCTTGATCCACGGAGGTCAGATACAAGCTGGAGCTCAGAGCCCTTTATCTTGCTCACCAGCATAGCCCAGTCGGTGCATTAGCACGGCTCAGAACAACCCTTTCTCTTCAGATGACCCAACTATGAGCTGGGAGCAGCCCTCCCACTCATTCTTGGCCACCGTGCCCAAGGAGCAGGACAGGTGAACTGACTCAGCAAAGAGGCCACTGCACTTCCCAAGAGCATCAGAGAAAGATGAGGTAGGATGGTGCACTGCGAGAGCATGGCAAAGATCAAAGATGGTTGGGAGCTTGAGCCAGAGTGCAGTGAAAGAAGCCAGAGAGGGGATGGAGAAAAGCTTGCCTCTGCGATACAGCAGGTTTGGCCAGGAAAGGGTGAGAGGACTAATCACAGATGCCCAACTGCTTCATCATTCCTCGATGTGGGAGGTCTTTCAGATAGAGAGCAGTCACATAGAGCTGAGCTCTGACAGTGGTAACCCCAAGTAATGACCGAACCACCCAATGGTGGGCCTGGAGGAAGGACGGGCATCCCCTTAACTGGGTGGGCACAGCCTGTTCCAGGTCTGTTGTCTTTGTCTAGCAGCAGTTAAGCTGAGGCACCTAAATGAGCTGGGAGAGCCAGTGTTTTGGGCCCTGCCTGCTATGCCCAGGCCAAGCACTGCCACAGACCCTTTAAATGACCTTGGGTGAGTCACTCAGCTTCTCTATTCCTACCTACAAAGCACCAGCATTTTTGTTTGGCCATAGCTGGAGCAGAAGACCCTCTGATCTGCTGACAAAAGAACCACAAATGTTCTCTGATGTGCGAGTCGGTTGTTAGTCTCAGTTGGTCATTTGAACTATTTTCCAGGGAAAAAGCCACCTTTTCCCAGCAGAAACCTCATTTCAGGTTTTACACCTGAGCCACCTCCTGAGAATTTGTGCCTAACAAAGCCATACAGCTGAGGATGTCTGCAGTCCAGAGCTCCATCTCACAGCAATGGAAACTTGTATGAAAGAAACCAGAGTCATCACACACATACATCATTTAGAAAACACTGTGCAGCAGGATAAGGATATTGGTTTCCAACTATATAACAACATTAGGCATGAGAAGCACAATCACTGCACTGAAACAGACGTCCAAATCCTGCCTGAAACACGTGGCAGAACTGTGCTTTGCTCAGCGTCCTCTGTTAAATACCAAATACATATTTGGTCTGCAAAATTTCCAAGGGTCAGGATTCCCTTCCTCACAAAATATCAATCACACACTTTAGAAACAGAATATATTTAGTGTGCAGTAATGTTTAGAGTGAAAATCATGTCTGGCAAAGGTAGGAATGCCTTAAGCAAACACAGCACTGCAATAACCATGAGTTAATATACTGCCCTACGAAGCTTTAGGCACTAAGACATCAAAAACATTGACCTTTGTCGTATCTGTCTCAGGTTTACAGCAAGCAGGAAACACAATAAAACAATAGCTGTCATGGAGAAAGCCAGGCTTGACTTCACTAAGGAGACAGGTAGAATGATGCCATATAATACAGTGATAATCTGTATTTCTGCATTGCTCACTTGCAAAACTGCTAATCTGACATAAATACATTAATTACAACTGCTACAAAACAAGCCGCCTCCTGCCTGCTCTCCCTCTCTCACTTGGTTTAAAACCAGGCATAAGTCAAGTTTGCCTGCTTAGGCAGAAATCCTTTCCAATAAAATCCAAAGAACTTGGGTGGGTAAATGGTGATTTTCCATTTCCACCTGCCCTCTGTAGCCACAGAAATCAAGGCACTCATATCCACCTGGGATGTCTCTTCAGAGAGCAGGAACCAGCAAGGAGTTCATAGCCAGCCACAGAAGTTACAAAACTCCCTGGGTTTCCTCTTTCTTTTTGTCTGGCAAATGCAGACCTCTGAGTGGTTCCCCAGGCTCTTACAGCAACTGGCACTACACCACTGAGAAGTCCTAAAATCAGGCAGGAAAAGGGCATTGCCTTCCCCGAACACCCTCAACAAGCAACAATTTAAAAAGCCCAGCAAGAGATTTGGAACCCGATCCTTTGCCAAAGAGGTCCCACTTTGATGCCTCAAACGAAGTGGTTTACACATCTGGTGGGTGGTTATAGGCAAAGGAACGGAAAAGAAACCTCGGAAGTGTAAAAATAACCATGGAGTTGCCTTTAGGGTGGAGCACTGCCTCTGCGCAGGGAAAAGAGGCAGAAATGAAGCGGCTGCCGGCGTGTGGAAGTGCCGAAGGTCTGGCCAACTTGTCCCTTACCCAGCCTCATGCCATTCAATGCGGCCACTCTACGGCTCTGCTCCCGCAGGATGTTTTCCTGGGACACGCTGCGCTTGGGCTGCCTTCGGAAGCACTGCATGATCCAGTGTGGAGCCCAGGGAGAGGCGTCGCACGTCGAGAAGGACGGGGGGCTACGCCACCCCTACGGGGATCGCTGCTCATCCAGGAGCCTCCAGTGTGCGCGATGCCAAACGGGGCTCCAGGGAAGGAGAGGAGGGAGGCAGCAGCGGGAGAGAATCAGAGGAAAGCAGGGGAGGGCAGAGTCCAGCTGGGGGTGGGACCGTGGGAAGTCTCTCCTCCCGCTTTGCTCACCAGCACACGCTGGATGCAAAATCACCCCGAGGCGCCTGCCAGCCCCTGCCCAGGTAGAAGGAACAAGTTTTCCTACAGCCATATGCCAGTGAGTTTTCAGACATCACTTCCAGGGGCTGGAGGAGTCCCAAGTACTGCTTGCGGCTCCTAATCAGTGCCTAGGGCTTGTCAGCTTAGCCTGCCCACAAATGCTTGATTCAGAGGGAGCTTGGCTCCACCCTTTCTCTTCAATGCAGAGCTGCTCCGTGCTATTCCCACTGACAGGCAGTGAAGAGGAAGATAAAACCACCTTTTAGCCAGGGCAGACGTAGCCCAATAGCTGCTTGGAAACTGCCTTAATGCTCATCTTTTTCCTCCTAGACAAGAGCATTTTCCTAAGACTCTGGATAGTGTCTTCTCTGCCACCGATTTCCTGTATGATTCGGGTGAGTCACCCTGCATTTCTGCATAGCTCTGACTTTATTCTTCTGATTCAAAGTTATCCTGGAGTCTGGTACAGGAACAAGCCTCCATCAGTGGTTCAACAAGTCACTGACTGCACAGAATCAGAGAGTAATTCAGGTTGGAATGGACCTCTGGAGCTCTCTGGTTCACCTAATCACCCACTCAAAGTGGAGTCACCTTCAAAGGTAGATCAGGATGCTCATAGCCTTGTTCCAGGTGACTTTTGGATATCTCTAAAGATGAAGACTCCACAGCCAATCTAAATCCCAGTTCAAGAGCTTCAATGTCCTTAGTGAAGAATTCGTTCATTATGACCAGTATAAATTTCCTTTGCTGAAACTCATGACCACTGCCCATTGAACCGGCACCGGCTGGGACTAAAACCCACCTCTCCCCTAGCCATGATCACTTCTGTGTGAAATACAGCAGCTATACTTACTAACTTGTTCCATCTTAGGCAAGTTTACAGACCTTATCACAGACTGTGGGTTTTTGTCGTTGCCTGTGCCAGCTGCTGCCCTGCCAGGCAAGCCAAGGGTGAAGATACTGCGGGAGAGGGAGTCAAGTTGGGGTGAATGTCTCTTACTGAAGAACCAGCATATGCCCTAGCAACTTGACAGCAAATCACACGCCACCACTTCCGCTGGAGACATAATTGAAGGTTCTCCATTGCCAGCATTTCCATTACCACCCCCATCGTATTCAACAGAGGTTTGAGAAACATTCTCTATCATCTCATCTCTGGTGATCTGCCCATCTTCCCCTTCTTTCTCTGCATTTTGAAGGAAGGTCTATCAATACTCACAGTTAAACACCACGGCCTGGTATATCTGACCAGCACAAGATCAGGATAAGAGTCATTAATCACTGCCATATGCTACACATAAGAAACTCTCTGAGGACAAGACAGAGCCATCGTATGTCCTTGAACAGCAGTACAACTAATAATTCTTTATTTACACACAGCAACTCCAAATCACAGACAGCAAAGAAGAATAAAGGCACTTTCTGGATGAGACATTGCTAAGCATGTTAGCCAGATGGTCAGTACATGTTTGAGGAAACACCTCCAGCCTTTTCTGAGATCCCTGCATACATATACAGGGGCTGGATGTCAGAGCCATAACCTCCCCTAGGAGCTGGGAGCTTTGCTTTTGCCATGGGCTAGGAGGTGGGCACCAAGATATAATGACTAGATGATATTTATTAGCTAGCAGCCTCTGAGCACTTCCCATATTTCACATTGTACTGGAGAGATTGATCCGATTAAAGCAGTGAGGATGAGAGAGCACTCTCCCATACTCGCCTTAGCAACACAATTTGCTTCTGTGCATCAGCTGATGTCCAACAGCAGCCTGAGCTCCATAGGGATCAATTTGGGAGCATACAGAGCCCCTCTGCTCCATTTTCTCATTAATTCCTAATAAGCAGTGCCAGCAACACCACTGCTCAGAGCTTTCTAGGCTCTCAGAGAACATCTTACTGAAGCTTGAACACACAAAGCACACCAATGTGTGTGTTTGTGAGTGCTTCAGAGATTTAAGGCACTTAGAATCAGTTTGTTTTTAAAATGAATTCGTTGGACCAGAAGTGCCCTCCTTTGGGAAACAACAGATCTAGATATGTTGTGGTCCTGAGGTCATTTAAAGACAATGTCACATCCTGCAGACAAAGCCTGAGGGGTAAATGTGACACTGTGGGTTACATGGCATTGCTTTTTGGTGTTATGTGTTGCTGTGTCATGCTCCAGCACTGGAGGAAGTGATTCCTGCAAATGGCTTAGGGAAAAATTCTCCAACCCTTATTCACTGCAGGTAACACCTGAGTGGGTCAAAAGCCTGCAAACACTCAAGTATGCAATTTTACCCACATGACCAAAATAAATGGTACTAGTCACATGAGGGAAGTTATTCATGTCCCCATGCCCAGGATTGAGGTTGTGCTTATTATCCTATCAATTCCAGCTGGATTACTCACTGAGCAAATGGAAATCAATGTGAACAAGGATGACAGAATATGGTCCCAAAGTTAGCTTTAAAATCCAGGAAACAGACACTTGAGATAGAAAGGCTATCGAGTCTGGTAGGATATGGGCTATGTGAGAAAACTATTAATGCACAGGCTGCTTTTCAGACACTTTTCCAAAATGAATTAATCTCCATTACATCCTTATCTAAAGGAGCTAAAGAAACACTATTACCACTTCAGAGAGGAAGAAGCAGGTTGGTTTCAAGCTCTTTGGGGCTGGACTTGTTCTCCTTCCACCACCATGTTTGGGCAATACCAAAAGTGGTGCCACCTTAATGCTGATCATAGTCTCTGGACACCACACTGACACAAGTGATGTGACAGAAGTCAGCTGCCGATTTGCCCAGACTTGTGATAATTTAGGCCTGGAATGAAAATACCTGCGCTGGTGATGACCTCACCACTTCCCCATTGCATCATTCACATGATGTAAATTATTTATTATTACTGCTAATGCCTATGGCAGTTACATAACAAATAACAAATGTCATGCTAAGGGGAGATTTTGCCACTAAAGAGGCCAAAGGTTGTGCCCTTGCTCTGTATTTACTGCCCAGAAGAAAAAATCAGGTCTATTTCACATTACACCATTCTCTGAAGAAACGCTTTAATTTCATCTTCCCTCCCAGGCTGCCTCACAGTGAAATTCAATAGAATTATTTTAATAAGAGTAAGAGCACAGTCAGAGTGTCACTGCTCATTAATGAACTGCAATGTCTGCCCCTACATATTCCTTGGCCTCAGCAAACATGAGAACATTCAGTCCAGGTGAACTTAGAATCAATGAGAGTTTGGAAAAGCTGTAGTTCAGCTGATGCATAGTAAAATGACAACCTTCTATCACTTGTTAGGGTGATGGAACACTCAGAAGCTGAAGTTCCTGATGGTAACTAAAGTCTGAGGGTTACTTTTGCACGTTCAGCATGAGGAATATTGTTAGTGCAGCAGCTGCTTGGAAATGAGCACAACCAGCTGCAGCACTGGGCAGTGGCTGCTGTTTGGAAAAGCAGAAAACTCACCAAGTGATAGGGATTTAGTTGGTTTCTGCAGTGCTTTTGCAAATCACTGATGATACCTGTGAAGTGCCTCTGCAGATGCTCCTTTTGTTACCTGTCACCACTCTATAATTCTATTCATCCTGGGTTTTATATCAGCTCCTTGGCAGACCTGTGCCTGGAATCAGCATTGTCCCAGTAATGGCTAGTTGGCTAGTTGTTGCCGAGCTAAAACCCTGCTAGAAGAACAGGACAGCAAGACCCATGTCCGCAGGGTCCAACCTGCCCTACCTTTCCCTCTCGAGTCCATTCTTCACGTCGTTCATGCCCTCTCACATCCCACATATAGAAACCTCACGCTTTTCTTCTTCCTTGCTACCTCCAGGACACCAGTCACTGCTCTCAGTTTTATTCTCACCAGTCACACCTCACGTCCTCGGAACACCATACTGGCACAGCAGAGCTTGAGAATAGTCAATTTCTCACCAGCAACAGAAAACGTCAGTGACTCTACACCAGCGCTCCCCTCCTTGCTCCCTCCGGGAGTGAAGGAGACCAGGGAGTGGGTGCTGTGACCATAACCATCGGTGCATCTCTGGCCAAAGATTCTCCTGCTTCTTGACAGGCTGTGCATCTCCGGTGCATGTGGTATGTACCAAGTTCCACCTTGTGGTGACACTGAGAATGGGCTTCTCTACAAAGCCTGTGGCAGCAGCAGCCCTCCTTCTCTTCCTTTCATTTGCTCTTCTTGCCCACTCTGCTTTCTTCCCGTGGTGCTTGAGAGATCCTGCTGAACCGGGACAGAGTCACCTTAAAGTTCCATACAGGAGGAGTTCTCCCCAGATACCATGTAGCTGTCCTTCACATCACTGCCTGAAACCTTTCTCTGCTGGCATGCTGGCAAGAAATCCTATGATGGACAGGTTTCTGGTGCATTTACATCAGTGCTGTCACCTTGCCCAGTATTTTTCAGCACCACTTTCTGTATCCTTTGGCTGCCTTGCCTTGTCTGCAAGGTTTCTGGGAGAATGGTCACTTCTCCAGCCCTGGTCTGATCAGCCTGCCCAGCCCAGCCATCTTTCCCCAGAAGAGGCTGGCTACATCCAGTCCGCCTGCTGCGAAAGACTGCAGGACCATGCCATCACCCAGATCATTCTATGGGCTAGCTTGCTGTGGGGCAAAACCATGCTGAGAAATGTGCTGGCAGTTAAACAGTGCAGAGCCCTAGCTTTGGTCTGTATAGACGAAGCCAGGCTGCCTGCTCAGACATTTCGCAGACAGTTCAAATTGTGACCTTTATTTGTGAAAATCTTCATAAATCTTCCTGCCAGTCTCAGTCACTCAAAGGGAGCTCGGATCTGTGCACAGGTTGTGACCTATCAAAAGCTACTGCCCTGCGCTTTAAATGAAGTTCAGGTAAAACACCTTACCGAAGCTCACTGCACCAAACCAGACTGAAGGTTTGGTTCAGACCTTCCATTGGTCCCTCCATTACAGCGCATATAGAGATTTGGCTGCAGAGTGAGAGACACTAAAACAAACAGTGGCTTGCAGTAAATTACATCTTTTCCAGTCGCTGGTGTGAAAAGAGCATGAAGAAAGTAATTGAAAAGAAGGATATCAACTTGATAGATAGGAAAAGGAGCAACAGCCAGAAGCACTCATGCAGCTTAGTTGCCTAATTTCTAAATCATGTTTCTGAGCACACACTGATGAAGATGTTCTTTTCATAAAACCAAAGTCAACTGTAGGTTGGTCCCAGCTTTTTCAAGATCACTTAACAGCTTTTCTTGACCTTTTCTTCAGGAGCTGAAATTTCTTCCACAGACAAAGTGCAGGTCACTCATCGCATTTCTGTAGCAGGGCAAAATTTGTGCAATAGTTAAATTGCACAATTGAATTATGCAAAACTAGGGGAGGATATATATATATATATATTTTTTTTTTTTTCCCCCTAAAGGATTTATCTGGAATTTCATCACTTTCTAACTAGCAGAAAACAGCAAACAACACTTGTTTTGTGGTTATCTCAGCACAGAGCTTTAAAAGGCATCCATGTGAGGGGCAGCCTAGGTGTGAGAATGACCCCACACACATTGTCTAAACTGGCTTATTTAAGATGTGGAAGTATCTTGGTTTAGAAGAAACTGTGGCAAAATCTTCTCTACCAGCAGAAAAAGAGAAACCTCCATGTTTGACTAGGCTCTGCAGCCTTCCGTTCTGGCAGGCTTGGCTGAGTAAGGACTGAGACCCACCGTAGGGACCTAGCAGACGCATGGCCTGGGGGTTACTCTTGTAGTATTTGAGTATTTAACATGCACTGAACAAGGGGCCAGGAGAAGACAGAGTACAAGTTACCTCTCTAGAACTCTGAAAGGCTAGCATTTCTTGCAGAGACCCACATTTAGCCAGCTGAATCCCACCCTGAATGACCAAATCACTAAGTATTTGTCTGCAGCTTTCCTGCATAAATACCCAATTACATATTACAGTCTCCCTGTAAAGGAAACTATACTTTGCTCCCAGTTATCAACACCTTTGTCTCCCTGATCTGCCTACTCAGTCAGCTGAGTTTCCAGATCTTGCCCAAACCATTTCTTCCCCACACAGCTCTCCCAGCTGCTTTTCCCTGTAGCTGGTTGCTACATGCAACATCTGTGCTACATGTGCATCTGTGCTACATGCAGCGGTTTTCCAAGCAATAGCATTTCTTTCTTCCTCCTCTTTCATTTCCTCATTAAACTCTATTTTCCCCCAAGCATCTTCTTGCTCTGAGTCACCTACTTTTGGGCCATATCTTGCCCCGATTCGTCTGCTCTTGGACTGGATGGTAGGGTCTGCACAGCAGCAACAATCTCAAAACACACTGTGGGCTTTAATTTTACTAACAGACATTCCTCAGATTGGAAATTTAGCAGCTTTGGGGTCAAAATGAAAAAAAGACCCCCAATTAATTTTACTTGCCCTGTAACGGAACAAGTTGCATGTTTAATGTTCTGACAAGTGTCAGTACTGCGAGATCTTCTGCACTCTGGAAACACTACAGCTCAAAAAACTCCCATGCAAAGCATCAGAACAACCTGCATCAGATGAGGTGTGCTAGGAGCATTTTGTTCGTAGGAAAGGAGATCAAAGTCACCAGGGCTGATCCCTACTAGCATTATCTCCACCCACAGAGGCTGAAGCCCAGAAGCCTCCTCAGTGCTCTCTGCTAAGAAGGGCAGTTAGAGATGATTCATTTGGAAATTTAAATCTAGAAGTTAATGCTCAGGACTAGCTGCACAGGAAACAAGGAAATGGGCTGTTTTCTGAGGTTTTACCAACCCTCCCTGCTGATTCCCACCCTGGGCTGTGGCAAAGGGCATTTCTGTAACAGGGCTGTGGCATCCCCTGCACAATGTACACAGTCTCCTGGACAAAAAAGTTAACATATAAGAACAATGCATAGTACAAATTAGCTATTCTATACTCTGTGTGAGCACAAGAGCTCCCAGCTCAGAAACGAACTAACTCATGATTCTATAGAAAGATTATTAATAGTTCATGGAGTTTAGCAGATTCACTGTGTACTAAATGTGGATGACTCGTTATAAAATAAGCAACAAGAAGCCCATCCTTCTGAATTAATGCATTCAAAATACAAGGCACAGCCCACTGAATCACAGCAGCTACTCTGGCTCTGCAGAGACAAGGGAACATGCTCAGTTTTCTTCCCAGGACTCAGATCTCCATCCAAACGTAGAGCAAACAAAGCTATATAAACTTTTCAGAGACTCTCATCCATAGTAATACCCACTTCTGCCACCGGAACGTATCCCAGGTGTCTCCCACCTACTGTCACATACTTTACTGAGACTGAGCCACGTGCCTGTGGCTAATTCTGACATGGTAAATACAGCTGTTGTTGTATCGATGTTGGAAAAAAAAGACAGAAAGAAAGATTTGAGTTTCAACATACAGCCATAGAGAAAACATATCTACAAACCGTAGTACCTGAGAAATTTCTTACAAACTACTTTGCATAAGTCTGATTCTGCTAACAAACTAACATGTGAGCAACTTCTCTTGTCTAAGTAGTCTGGCATTCAGAGTGACTTTGGCACTTGTGTGTGTTATGTGTCAAGGAATTTCAGTAAATACTTTTTTTAAAGCTTGGCTCATTCAACATTGTGTATTCTTCTGCTTGAGAGAAGAAAACAGATTAACAAATAGCCAATGAATTCTTCTTGGTTCTGAACCCCAGAAGGCTAAATAATGTTTACTGAAAGATGAACCACGGGCCAGAATAGGAAATATTTCAATAGTTCCAGATGTATTTCTTAGCTTTATTTCCCCAGTGGCACTATAATGAATGAGATACCTACAATAAATATAACATTAACCTCTGTCTCACCTTCCTGTCAGATTTCTAGCACAGGAAAATTTAAGCCTGTGGGAATCTTCCACATTTCTCCTGGTAATGCTAAACTGATTATGTTTATGGTCAATCACTTACGGCTCTATTAATTTATTTTTGTTCATAGCTCATCTATAGTAAGAAAGCATCTACCTCATGAAATAAAAATAAGCACTGTAGCCTCTTCCCATTTCTGTTGGATCACAATATCCTGTTTCAATCTGTAGCTATCACAGCTCTGAGTTGTTTCTGCTCATCAGAGTAAGTAAAATACAGTGAAGAGGTAACAAAACAATATATAAAAGTCATACAAGGGAATAACTGATATTTCATTACCCTGTCTGTAAAGCAAGCCTCCTAGTCTTGGTACCAGTTGAACCTTCTTAAATCTTACTTTGCCTAAAGGGCTGAGAGACCTCTTCTTTTGCAGAAACATTACTTATTTTGTACTTAACATTTATAGAGTCTTGGGGGCAGACCCTGAGCAGAGGTGATTTATCTTGGCTCTGCTGTCTTCACCAGAGCCCGGAGAGTTTGTTTAGCTGAGCAACCATTCTGCTCTCAGCTTCACCATAAAGGGGAGGAGATTTGCATCAACTTTTCTGGACTTGCAGACACTTATCCAGCCACGACACCTTCCCTACCAACTCAGCTAACCCCATTAAAGAGAAGAATCTGTCGTATCTCTCTCTGTAACACCGACTCTGTGCTGCCTTACTTCCAAATGAGAGAACGGGGAGGCAGAGAAGGAAGGAGAAGAGAGGAAGAAAAGTAAAGCTCCTGGACAAGATAAGACAGCTGAAACGCAAGGACGTTTCTACAGACTTACTGTTACAAGCGAGGAAAGTGCCATTTGCTTCCATTGCTGCTAAATAAGCCGGTGTGCAGCAGCAGAAAGGGCTCCGGGAAGCAGCTGTGCCCACAAGCTAGCGCTGGCCCGGGGTGAGAGCCAGACCCGTGAGCTCAGCTCCCTCTGCTCCAGTAATCCCCAACGTCAGCCCCTTTCCGAGAGGCCTGCTCCTTCCCCTTGGCTAGAAATACTAGGTCCTCGCTATGACTCCTCATCTATTTCTCTCCCGCATCCGCACGCCGCCGCCCGCCCGGAGCACCGACTGAGGGGGAGCTCCCGAACCCCAGCGCCGCTGGCCCTGGCTCCTCCCCGCTGAGATCTGGCGTCTTCACAGCTGGCCCAGCCTCCCGCGTTTCGCTACCGCTGCAGCTTCACAACGATGCTTCTTTTCCTGTTCCTGGCACGTTATCACGTTCCTCTCCTTTCCGGCAAGATTTCCAGAAGGCACCGAGTGCGGCAAAGCTGTCCTTCGTGGTACCCCAAAGCAAGAAAAGGGCCTCAAGCCAATACCGCTAATCAGAGTCTGGGTCTGGAGAGCTTTGGCATAGTAGTGGGGCATGTTTATTTTCTCAGAGGAAAGGAAAAAAAAAAGCAGGTCACAAATTGCCAATGCAGACATAGAAGCTGTAACCACAAACGCTCGCAGAGGCATGAGGTTAAAAGCAGAAGAAGTTACAAGTTTTGCATTTGAGATAGTGAGACAGCAGAAGAAACTACTCTGTCCTGAGGCTTTTACTGAGTGGAACTGATTTGTTCCACTCCATCCTCTACTCTTGAATGATTTTTTTAAGGGTAGAAAGACGATGCTGGCAAACAGGGAAGAGGAAAAAGAAGGAATCCAGTGTGCGAAAATAAAGTTTCCCTCTACTTGAATGTTTGGGGCAGGTTTTCAGTTAGTGTTTTGCTGTTTGTTCATTTCCATTTCTTTTTATTTAGGTTACCTTGATGCAACCAATGGATGGAGTTGTTGGCAGGTTCAAAACCCTGGCTCCTCAGCAGCTGGAAGCCAGCAGGACCACTGACAGAAGGGAAAAGTCCCTCTCTAATGATGATAAATCTGGGAGACACACGTTGACAAATACTTTAGGACTAGGACTGTTTGTTCCTCCCTGCCAGGAACTGGGCTGCTCCTTCAACAGCCCGGACTTGCTCTCGTATAGTTTACAGTCCACAAATATGAGGTTACTGCCACCACCCAAGGAAAACTGTCCTAATATAGCAGAACTCCTCAAGCTAGTACAAAGCTAACAAAATCAAACGAGTGGAGGGGAAAAAAGAAGAGAGATTTCATCCCGTGACTCCTCAAAAGCCCACTCTTCTATCTCAGGGCCACCAGCATAGCATGGGGGGGGGGGGAGGGCGAGAGGGAGGAAGGGGTGTCATCGTCTCTGCTAAACACTTTCCAAAGGACTCAGGAAGGAGCATTTCTTTTGCAAACCCACAGACAAGGAGACATTGATTTAGACAGGGGCAAACTGGCAGCAAGGTAGGACCCTGGCAATCAGAACAGCAGCTGGAGGCACCCAAGAGGTTCCCTGTAGAGCCCCAAAAGCCTTAAGGCAGGAGGACTTCTGGAGGACACCACCAAAACCCATCCTCCTTTCAGGAGATGGGGAAAAGTACTGGCGGGAGTGTACAGGAGGCTGGCAGCGGAGTCAGACAGAATGGAAACTCCAGTAAAGCTGAGGTGATGAGGACATTACGGTTTTTGTAAGGGAGGAAAAGCAGAGAAGGGCAGTTTGAAAGCGGTGATGGGAAATGGCATTATATTAACTCCTTCATTCTTCTCTGTATCACACCCCATTGCATCCTCGCATCCTTCCAGGGATGGGGCATCAACAGCTTCTCTGGGCAGCCTGTCACAGTGCCTCACTACCCTCACGGTGAAGAACTCAACACAGAACACATCTTGATTAACCCAGTTGCTCTCTAGCTATGTAAGTGAGCTTGGAAGGAGTTAAAGGTCAGCCAGGCTGGGTAAGGAGCCTGCCTCCCTCTAACACACCAACAGGTCCATATATAGGGGTGTCAAGATCATCAGCTGAACTGGAGCTATGGGAAGTCAGGAGAGCTCTTCTTTCTCAAAGACCTGCGCCCCTTTGCTTTCTCCTGTTTTGTTTGTGCATACACATCCCAGGACAGGCAGCAAACAGCATTTGCAGAGTTCAAAGCCAAAAATACTCACAGGGTTCAATCCGACAGTGAACCATAAATTATAGCAAACCCAAAGCTAAGCACTTTACCTGTTTCCACTCCGAAAGCATGACTCAAGTGTTGATTTAATTGCATGCAATGGGAGGACTAGCTTTTCATCTCAGAGGAATGCTACACCACCTGATCTCCAAGTATTTCCTATGGAGAAGATGCCTCTTGGCTCCCTCTGCCTTTCAGACTCTCACACACACCCTCGTCATCAGCCAGAAATGTTCCCAACCTCCTCTCCATAAGATAACAGCGAAGTGCTTTGTTTGCTTTGCAAAAACGGCTCAGGATTTCCACTGCTGTGTCACAGCAGGAGTGCAAGAAGCATTTGGGGGTTATATAGCCAGCGAGGAGCTTTGGCAGCCATGTGTTTGGATTCTTTTGTCAGCAGGAGGATTACTGAAACCAGCACAAAAGAAAATGTCGTATTAAATAGAGTTCATGTCAATGCAGAAGCAGGACTGGAATTTTTCAGACACTTCTGTTACAGCCTGGCTATTTGCTGAAATGTTTTAATTGTGTCTTTTCCCAGTCTGTTTACTGGTTTAGATAGGGTGTCTTACCATCCTCAGATCATTGGGACCTTCTACATACAACTGTCCTGTAAATCAGTTAATGATAGATGGACAGCAAAATGTAAAATGCTTGGGGCCCTTAAAAAGCTGCCAATGCATCAGTTCGGATGGCCAGCTCCAGTTGCCCTGATGACTCACCTTTCGTAAAGGTATCATTACTCTTCTGTTATCAGTACTGTCTGTTGTTAGGTGGACACAGTTCTTGTTGATTACACATTGCACATCCTGCCTGTGCTAGATCTGGGATTCAGAGGACTGATCCTGCCACAGAGTCTGCTACACCCAGCATTTACTAATTGACATTTTTTTTTTCTGGGTTTCTGGCAGCTGCTGATCCTTCACCTGCAAGAAACACATTGCAGTGCAGGGAAAAGCAGCCTCACAGCTCAACTGCCAGAGCTCAGTACCTCTGGAAATCAGGTTCCCTTAGGAGACAAATTGGAAAAAGCTCAGGAATGGGATTTTTGACTCTCCAAGAACTATGAGATTATTGGGTTTATGGACAACTCACTGGACAAAATAACTCATGGTAGTTTATAAATTAGGCTGGAATGGAATTAACACAGTATCATAAAGTTCATTGAACAGCTAGGGCAGCCAGATGCCTTGTTTATCACCACAGAACGCTGTGCCAAAACATTTTCAGACTGAATGATGTTGATGTATACAACTGCATCTAATCCATTTATTGCAACAGTTACTCCCATTCAGGAGAGCAGTACATGGCCACAGAAAAAAGAAGTGACAGATGCTGGGATATGTAAAGCTAAACCTGCTGCTGGCATAATCCTGTGCAAGTCCCATTAAAATTAATGAGGCATTTCTGCCTGAGCAGAAGATAAATTTGATTTACTAAGAAATACACCTTCCTGACTCTGGATATCTTAAGTATTTGGAGGGGGCTTCCATCCACTCATTATAAGTAATCATGAGCAGCTCTAACGACCAAATAAAGCAATTAAACAATCAAGAGAGCCATCTATTATTATATTGGTCACAATTAAAGGCAGAGTTACCAGCTCAGCAAGTCTCACACTGATTTCAGACTGAAAAATTATATGAAAACAGAAGAAAAGGCAAGATTATACATAAAATTCAGGAATAGAAGGCCTAGATTTTTCTTATTATTCCAAAAAGTTCATTATAACTCTAAGAATTTCAGTATAAAGGAGATACATAAGTAATCTGACCTCTGTCCAGTAGTGGTAGATACAATTTAGGCATCTCACTAATTCTGCCTTCAGACTAGTTTTGTGTTGAAAGTTTTATTTCATATTTGTTTACCTATTTTCTGTCACTACAGGATAGATTTATGAGTGTCTGAGTGTAACTTTTGTGCATTTCTATGCTGTAACAAATTTAGGTTTAAGTGAGCCCTCTAATGTTGAATTCCCTGACTTAAAATATTTTGATTCTGGGATAATGAAAATGTCTTTATCAGAGAGCTGTGCAGAAAAGTACATTTAGCTTGAAACACTTATAAGCAATAATTTTTTTTAGGGGGGAGACACCCCATAGTCTTTTAAAGCTATGAAAAGCTCATCTATTAATGGTGAATGAGAAAATGTCATGCATACATTTTATCAACTTTTCAGTTCAGTGCATCAGTAAACAGCATGGATCAGCCACACAGTAGTAGATAGCTACATGTGATTTACAACTCTGTGAATGATTTACTAAGCCTGGCCATTAATATGAAGTTAACTTTACCTGAATAAGAAACAGTAACCTGATTGGGGAATTTAGTAATGTACTAGGTTACTGGTATAAAAACATTACTTGGAGTTATTATCACTGTAGGAAGAACAATGGAAGACTGGTCTCAGAGTCCCGCCACCTTTATCTGTTAATGGCTCCTTCTGATATATCCCAGATTACAGCAGAGCTGAGACACTGAGCTTCACAACCACTGATGTGCAGGTTCACAAGCTCATTTCTAACCTTGAAAAACCACAGTCATCATGCCAAGTCACCTGCTGTCAGGAGTGCTTGACATGTCTCTTCTTACCTGCACCAACAGCACTGAGGTATAGAAGTTAACTGTGGAGGAAGGTTGATGATGAATGTCATAATGGTTATCTTAGTTCTTTGTAACTGGGATAATCACAGTGATTAGATGCAGTTGTTGATATCACTACCTAATTGCAGCTTTTTCATTGTAGCCAGATGTCCTGGTTTCAGCTGGGATAGAGTTAATTCTTCCCCGTAGCTGGTACAGTGTTGTGTTTTGGCCTCAGTCTGACGGCAATGTTGTTAACACACCAGTGTTTTAGTTATTGCTAAGTGGTGCTTACTCTAACTCAAGGACTTTTCAGTCTTTCATGCTCTGCCAGTGAGAAGGCACATGAGAAGCTGGGACATAGCAGAGACAAGACACCTGACCCAAACTAGCCAAAAACATATTCCACATCACAGCACTTCATGCCCAGTATATAAACTGGGGGAAATTGACCAGGACTCCCCAGTTGCTGCTTGGGGATGGGATGGGTATCAGTCAGCAGGTAGTGAGTGTCACTTGTCTGTCTTGGGGTTTAGTCCTCTGTCTCTTTTCCCTATTATTACTACTATTGTTATTGCTAACTTTTTTCTTTTTTTTTTTTTTTTAACATTTTTCCCTGATTTTCCTCCCTAACCCCTACTGGGGAGGGGGAGTAGACATGCATGGTGCTTACTTGCTGGCTGGGGTTAAACCACAACACCTATTCATATGAATGTTAAATGTGCAGAAAACATGGGAAGTCTGAAGTATGTCCGCATTTCAGAAAATCCTATTTTGAATAAGATGTCCCACAAGTTTAAACCACATATGAAGATCTTGTGATTCCAGAGTGTGAGACACAGGTAATCAGTGATGTTACAAATAAGATGTTTTCGTTTATGATCACGAAGAGTTAAAACTACAATTCACACAAGCTCAGTAATATCAGACTTCCCTCCCCCCAATCAGAACAATCTATGCAGAGTAAGAAAATGTTCTTGTATTGCTAACATCTCCAGAACAGATGTCTGTTGCAGAAAGTATGCTATGAATCTGTGTGTCTCCCAGAGGACTAATGAATGGCCAGCCTTTTTGGAGTTAATTTATAATCAGCCATGTTCTTTGAAAAGCTAGACATGACATAAAGAGAAAGACATATACTGAAATCATACAGTGGAAAAAAAAAACCCAAAAAGATCAGACAAGATGACAATTTATTACTAGATTAATTTTTAGATTAACATATTTCCTAAATGAATAAAAGGATTTACTTGTAAATCACATCAAATGTATTCAAAAAGAGTATTCCTAAACTCTAATGTAGCTTCTTCTAGTATTTAGTTTCATCTCATAAGATGAAAGTTAGGAGCACAGTTCAATAAACTGTCACTGAAGGAGAGAAGACTTTGAAAAGAATGAAGAAGAATAAATTAAGATGTTAAAGTACCTGAAAATAGAGAGGTAGTGTTGTACATCTGAGATCACATGCTACGTCTTTATTACAAAGGAAATAATGAAACTGCTTTAAGTGTGAAGTAGAACTCAAGGTTATATGTAAGGGTACAACAGCTACTTCCAAAATCATGCATTTCTACTCATGATCAATCAATCATTTGTAAACTTGATCCGTACTGAATCAAATGCAGCCACATTCCTCTGGCTAGTGGTGTTACTTGGATTTTTTAAAAGAGAAAAAGGACGGGATATCAGGGTACAAAAAGAACCATAAAAGTTGCCCATTCAGGAAGTATTTTATTATTTTTTGGTGCCTCCTCATCAGTTCTGCAACCCTGGTGCAACCAAAAGAAAAAAGGTTAAATGACTCATTTCCTTCCTGCTCCTGCTGTAGGGCACCTAAACCAGCAAAGCCTTTTACACAGACATGCACCCTCTCTGACTGTAGGACACCCGGATTGTGCAACTGCATGCAGACATGCTTGTGGGAACAATACCCGGAAACTAAAGCACAGATTGCTATTAATACATACTAGTGGGATCCCAGCTACGAGCTTGTGGGCTACACAAGAACCAGAGAATAAAACCTTGAATCTGTGGTCTGGGCCTTGCCTTTGACTTTGTGGAACCTCAGGCATCTCCTTAAGCTCCCCAGGGCTTCCCTCATACACTTACCCCAAATTATGCCATCAACTACCTTTGTGCCCACCATGTGCTCCTTGAATCCTGCAAACTTCACCCTCCTCACTTTCTCTGGCCACTTGCTTGATGGAGGATAAGGTAAGAATCCCTATGACCTTGCACTTGTAGCTGACACACTCCTGTTTCTACCAGTGGTGGATCTTCTGTGGATGAAAGGTAAAAAGGGCTGCTCTGAGAAAACAGAAGACAACCAAACAAACCAGCTTTGGTGGCTTATTGAAGAGTTTCACATAGAAGTGTTGCAACCATGTGGTGTCTCAGCACAGGAACACACCAGTAGGACACAATGGGACATGTTCTCACTGGTTTATGCCTTGTATGCTTGTTATAGTATATTCTCATATTCTTATTATCCAAAGAGGATTCAGACCTGATGCTTTTAATTCCAAGGTGCCAGCTGCAGCCCAGGTTAAAATGAGCTTTTGAAGGGTTTTGTTTGCTTTCTGATGCATCAGGGATAATTCTGGGCTGCACTTTGGAGATGCAGGGATGTATATATTTAAGGCTAAATACAATTAAAAAAAAGAATTCACCCTTTCTGCTGAATATGAAGAATATGGTGAAGCCCCCAAAGTGCATTAGGAAACTGGTTGTTTTCAGGTCAAAATTGGCACTGTGATGGATTCCATACTAAACTATCACTGAGGGTTAGGGCATACTTTGATTGTTAATACATCACTGATAGTGTGTAGGTGCTCTTGGGGGAGAAAAGGGCTGCTTCTTCAACTTAATGACTTTAAAAACGGTACTTGGCTGCCTAGACACAGAAGTTTCCATGGCATTTTGAGTGATGTGGGATGTCCCAGCTGGCATTCAGCTGCTCCAGAAGACTGTCAGTCTCAAATAGATCCTGTGTCAATGTCTGCCAGTCCCTGGGAAATATATCATGTATCCTTGGGCATCTTACATGACAGACACCTAAATGTATGCAACTGCATGCAACACTAAGAGCAAAACCTGCCTTCCTCGGGAACCCTTCTTTGCTCAGAATCCGAAGCAAGCTCCTATGTTAGAAATAAGCCCTGAAATGTTAAAAGATCGTGTAAGTAGCTCTTAGAACAGCCTGCCTAGACAGGTGTTATAATAAAAACATATGTGTAATAGGCTTAATAGAAAAGCTATTAGGTGCAGTTTGCAGCAGGGCATTGTGGGGAGAAAAGCATCCATTCTGGGACCTCCTCGCTAGGGCACTTCTTTGCCCTTGTCTCAGTGCCTTAGGTGAAGGCCAATCAGATGTCAATAAATGAAGGTAAATGGAAAAAATATATCCCTTACTTCATGATTTCCTAGGCAGAGTAAAGGGTGCAATTGAATGTGTCCTGCTAGCTTAGGCAGAAAGGAAGATGCTGATTTTTGGGTGGTGAACCAAACTGCCTCCTCACTTTCTTTGATCTACTGCAGGGTTCACACAGGAAAGCATATGCAAGCCTGCTGGTTTGGCTGCACGGCCTTATCTTCCCCTACCAGCAAAAATGAGACAAGACACTGGGAAAGTGTGAATTTTTCTGATGTCAGACTCTGCATGCCCTCAGACCATCAACACCTCTCCCACCCTCCCATCCCAATGGGGTGGATTTTCTTTCTTTCATACTGAGTTCTCCTGACTGTACTCCTATAGACACTATTTCCTCCAAGGCTAGTAGCACCGTCTGGAGCTAGCTTGGGCAGCAATAATCAAAAATGAGGCCAGGCTGTCCTTAGGAAATCCAAGCCACATCCTTGGCATCTCTGCCAATAGGGCCTGTTTGCAGTAGCCATGAGCCCTGTTTCTCTGGAAGATGTCAGACACCCTGCTCTGATATGCACAGCCTACATCCTCTCCTTGCTCTTCAGCTCTTTGCAACAGTTGACAAATTGATCACAACAGTTGTGATCAATTTATTCATGTCCCATCCTACCCTTGCAAGTGCTTTGGAAGTAGCTTTAGCACTGCCATATTCATGTTGTCCCAGAGTGAACAGTCTCCCTGAGATTACCTATGGAGACTAGAGCAAGATGCTCTTGTTGCAGCCCTGACTGAGCTGTCCTTCTGGGTCATTTGTCTATGGCCAAGTTCCTGAGGATAAAGGGATAAAAATACATTTAAGCCCAACCCATTCACCTCCCTGAAACAACATAGCCAGGAAAGCTACTGTATGGAGCTTGGCCTAAATTAGCAGCTATCAGGGAGGTAAAAAGAACTCAATGCTAAGGTAAAATTTAAAAATCTTTTCTCCTGAGGTTCATCTTAGAAACTTCTTTCTCCCCTGATCTGACATTCCTGTAAACTTCACCCCCAGTGCTCCCAGGTGGCTGCTTCTAGCTGAGAGGGAACTCTGGGTTCAACAGTTTACACTAAATATAAGCTGTCTGAATCTAGGCCTGTCAGGATCACCATCTGCTTCAAACACATTTTTGCTCATGCTCTTATTAAAGCAGAATGAAGAGCAGGGGACAAACCCAGATAAAAAAATCCTAAAAAATCCAACTTCTCTGGGCAACCTGTGCCAGAGCCTCGCCACCCTCACGGGGAAGAACTTCTGCCTAATTTCTAATCTACATCTTTTCTTTTTCAGTTTAAAACCATTCCCCCTTGTCCTATCACTGCATGCCCTTGTAAAAAATACCTCTCCAGCGTTCTTGTCAGCCCCTTTAGGCACTGGAAGCTGCTGTAAGGTCTTCCCAGAGCTTTCTCTTCTCCAGGCTGAACAACCCCATCTCTCACAGCCTGTCTCTATGGGAGAGGTGTTCCAGCCACCCGATCATCTTTGTGGCCTCCCCTGGACTTGCTCCAACAGGTCCATGTCATTCTTATGTTAGGGGCCCCAGAGCTGGATGCAGGATTGCAGGAGCATGAGCCCCTTGTTCTGCTCTGCTTATGAGTCCCAGTGTCACACTGGCACTGGACCCTCCAGCTGGATCTCTCTGTGGAGGCGTAGCCTGTTTACAGCTTAATTAGAGAGTGATGTATCTGCCCAGACACTGTCGGAAAGGAATGACTGGCTCCTTTGTGTATGCATTTTCCACATGCTTCTCCTACAAGCTGGGTGTGTCTGGTTTGTAAAATCCCATGTGGCTTGAGTGAAATTACAGCGTAAGTATTTCAGCAGAAGTACGGCAATACCCACTGACATGTTTTAGTGAAGGACAGAGTTGTAGATTCAGGAGAGAGCTGTGGGAAACAAAGAGAAGCTTCAAGTCAGGAAGTGTACACTGGAAGCAAGTGAAAGGGTTGATTCATGTCAGGAGACAGCCCCAAAATAACACCATGCAAGATGTTAAGTGAGAAAATAATGAAGAATATCCAGGTGGAACTGCCAGTTGCAGGTTATTTCAGATTGTCGCCAGGAGAACTGGAGATGACCTAAGTACAGCCGTCAAGGCAAGATCTGTGAGAAACAGATAGTCCTTAATCTAACTAGGACATCTGAAGAAAAAACCTTTGGCAGGATGAGGAAGCAGTGCAATGTGAAAAGCCAACTTCCAGAAACTGAGCTGTTGGGGATTTTTCACCTGAAAGTGAAAGGTTATTTCTCCATTTTCCATGTCTGCAAATTTTACTTGGGTTTTAAGGACAGATTATGGATGCTGATTCTAGTTCTGTCTTCTTCCATGCTAACATGCAAGGAGACCCATGTTCCAGTGATACCTGTTTGGCTGCATCTGCAATAATTACAGGATAATATATAGCTTCTCCAGTGTAATTAATAAGCACACTTTACCTAATACACTGGCAAGAGAATATGCTAGATTGCGGTGAAGTATTGTTTCCTGCTAAAATGCCTGATCAGGGCAAACATTTAATACAATGATTGTTTCTAAAGGCTTTCGTGAATACATGAAAACCTCAGTAAGACCACTGGAGGGCAGCAACGTCAATGTGAATCATTCATCAGTGTACTTCTGGGAATTGCTTCTCAAAAAACCAAACCCAAGAATTTAGCAAAGAATTAGAAATAATTTTCTGCTACCAAGATGCAGATCTGTGATATAGTGCAAAAGACAGTACTGCATCATTTTCCTTACTTTCCGGCACGTAAAGAATGCCACCTGAAGTCTACATGACTGTCCTGTTTCAGAAAGTGCGGAAAACATCAAAAAATACTTGGAGTACTGATGCATTCTGAACCCCATGGATTTGTGGTTTATTTTTTAAAATCAATGTATAGCCCAAGACTACTTTGCGTGTTCTTTTATATACATATATATAATTTGCATTGCATTTACATTTGGTACAGGTAGATACATATTTTCAAATTAATCCATATTGTTGCATCAAAATAATGGCAGCAGCACATTAGCAGAATTTTTAATTTTTATTTTTAAGAGTGTCCTAAATTTCAGAACTTCACAGAAGTCTTTCAAATATCAAGTGAGTGAGGTTTAGTGAGTAAGGAAGTCCACTAACATTAATGAAGACTTTTGGGGACACCATGAAGGTAAATGTATGAACTTTCTGCAAGTTTTTTTGGTTTAGTGAAAGCATGCTATTATTAGTCCAATATTCATACATTGAAGGAATACATGTTGACAATAATTTAAGATTATAGTTTGTCAAGCCCAGCTGTCCATTGCTTTGAAATACATAGAGAAATATACTCGCTGACTTACAGGTCATAACATCCATCTATCCTTTTGCTGAAACATGAGGCAAGATAAATAATACTGCTGTGGAGCTGGCTAGTTTTGTAGCAAGTGTAAGATAGAGTTCACTCTACAAGGTAGTTATGTACGTATCGCCTCTTAATCATACTTGAGCTCCCTGATTGCATTCAAATCACATCTGGCCATTTTATATATATAAATATGTTCCATTACCATCGGTCTTAGAAAGCTGACAAGCAGAAAGAAGGAGCTGGGCTTGCCTTAGCTATAGCATCATTTGGTACCTGGAGGCCTGAACAAGCCACTTCCCTGACTCCCAGGAGATTTTGTAAGGTTACAATTAGAAGGACCTTTTCTGAACATATTACTACCAGAAGCAAGTATGGTTTTGGACAACAGCTGAACTTTGAAGAGTCCTTGTGGGATAATAAGGAATGCTTGTAACCCTAAGCCAGGTGGGGTTCACCTGGGGAGTGTAAACAAAATAAATAGGAAAAACAATATGAGCCTGACAAGACACAGAGACTACTTGTAAAAGTGGAATAATCCAGACTTTAGCAGAATTTATGATTCCTCTAGGGTCTGTGACTTAGGTTACGTCTACCGTAGCAGGTGGCCTGGTGCATTAGAAGCAGAACTGCAGTGCAAAAATGTTGGTGCTCAGCAAAAATGTCCACTCTGAAGGCATTTAGAGATGTTTTATTTCAGACTAGCTTTTGCCTGATTGTGTAGATTGAGAGCCCATTAGCTGACGGAGCATATGAGGTGAGCACTTGGAGAGCTTGGGTTTCAGATTAGTTTCCTTCAAGAGAAATGCTATTGTGCTCCACGCTGCACAAAAGCATACAAAGTGGAGCCCCCAGGAGTCTCTTCAGAGCCACACACCCAATCTAAATCAAAACATTAGCGTAAAATCCAAACTTTTGTGGTAGAGAAGGGAAATACAAGGTAAAATGTTAGGTAAAAGTCATACATGGCAGTTAGAGAAAGTGTCTACATTTATATCTATAAATGTAGGCTAAAGTTTCTGTTTGGGATGTGTTGCATTGGGTTTTTTTCTTACATGCATGAGCCTTTGGAAGTTAAGTATCTTAGAACAGTAATAAAAAGGATGAGATACATATGAAAATTGTCCTTCTGTTCATCATATTTATATGGAGATATGAAAATACATGTCTTATATGTGATATATAACAGCTTTACAATAGGAACAGTGGCATTGATTTTTTTAAGTTTATATGAGTAAATGATGATGAGATAAAAATGGAGATCTAACAAAAAGTATACCAGTGTTGTTTGGGAAAGAATTGTGTGTAGCTCTGGGCCAGTGTTTAAGCCCTCTCTTCTGATCTTGCATTTGACTACTGGGCTGATGGATCTCACCTCCACTTCCAGATTTCACAGTGCATTTCTGGACTGCAGTTGGGAAAAAAAAAAAAGAAACATCCAGCTTCTAAACTGAGCTGATCTGCTTGGCAAGTTACTGAAAGACAGTAAAGATGAAAGTACTGAAAGTTTTTTCCACAGTTGGTTTTCATGTACCTCTATATACTATTTTAAACAAAAACATCTGCTTTACTGCCACTACTCTAAGGCTTTCTTAAAGGCTGGGAAAGAATTCTTAAAAAAATGTTGGATTTCATTAACATTCAAGTTACCAAACAGATGTTATAATCAATTGTAAAAGTACATCATAGGAAAAGTTGGAATTCTGAAATGGAAAAGTGTCCAAATTTGGATGCACCAACCTACTTTTAAAGGCAAGAACACACTAATGTGCCTGCACAGAAACAAAGCTGCAAACCTTTTCTGTTGGAAAACCCAGGTACCTGGTTCCACCCTTGACAGATGTCAGCAATTTCTCTGACTTGCCTTAACCTTTAGATCAGGATACTGCAGATTTGCCAAGCTTTCCCTTGGGAAATTTTCCCTTTTTCACAGGGAAACTGAAAACACTTAACGCATCTAAGTCTAATTTAGTGTCTTATTCCAGACTTAGCATTTGGTGAGCTGATAAACTAAAGCAACATGTTGTAGTCAAAAGCCCCTACAAAATGCAGTCAAAAGCCCATTTTGTAGTTTTGCCTACAAAAGCCAGTTTTTAACCACCCCCCACTGCCCTTTTGCCTATTTCTCATGGAACAACACCGGCTGCTGAACTGCGATTGCTTTTGCGATGGTTACTTCCCATGAAGTACCATCAGACGGCAGCGACATTGCCCACTTCCACCCCCTGCAAACCCCAGTGGATCTCAATGACCCTCATAGCAAGGGAGAAGCCCGGGGGCCCACAGTAAAAAGGAAAAGGAAAAGAGGCAGGATAAGCAGAAAGTGGTACGCCAGAACGGTTTCTAACGAGAACACCTCCCGCTGCAGCAGGAGCAGGCGGCTGTTGTTAGCAACGGGCGTACACAGCCAGGGCGCTGCGGCAGGCTGAGGGAAGATGGATGGCTTCTCGGGCTGATGATGAACTACCCCAACTTCCAGCCCTCGCAGCCCGGCCGCGGCGGCAGGGATAAGCCCTGCCTCGACGAGCAGCCTGTGGCAGCTGGGGAAGAAGGAGAGAGGTTGTCTTCTTCCCTCAGCTGCCCACCTCACGGCCTGCAGCAAAGCCCGAGACCCCTGGAGGGGCAACCCAGGCAGCCCGGAAAGCCCAACTCCCCTCAAAAGCTTCAGGTCAACATTTTGTTTCGTTTCTTATTAATTCATGCAGCTCCGCTGCTTTAAAAGAGCACACAAAGTAGCTTATTTTGAGCGGGCAGAAATGGAGTGCGACCCTCACAGAGACACGGGGAGCCGTCAGCTCACGAGTGTGCGGGGCGAGGCCGCCCGCGAAGCGTAGTGGGGGGCTCCCCCCCGATCCCTCGGGCGCAGCTCAGCCCCGGGTGCCTGCTCTCCGCCCCCGGGCAGGCTCCCCCGCCCCGCACAGTCGCTCAGCAACGGCGGCGCGTCCCTGCAGCGGCTGAGGGACGCGGGCTGGCCTGGGCCGCCCCAGCAACGGGCGGGCCATGGCGCAGCGGAGCCTACACCCCTGCACCCAGGTAAGGCAGCGGGCAGGGCCGCGCGGCACACATACACCGCGAGCAGCCTCACACGTACGTGCACACATGCACACTGACACACACACCCCGCAAACACACCCTCCCGAACAGTCACACACGCTCCCCTGCAAACAGCCTCATATGCGTGCGTACCCCTGCATAATGACACAGCCACACCCGCACAGACAATCCCCAAGCAGCCTCACATGCATGCACACCCCTGCACACAGGCACACACACTCATCACTGCGTGCACCCTGAGGCACACAGACAGGTGCTGTACACAAGCACTGGTACACACACTTATTGTACCCTGTACAGGAAATGCATCTCACATACACACCACTCACATAGCCCCATATGGACACATCCCTGCATAAGCTATTGCACACAGACACAACTGTGCAAACAGAGAACTGTGACCGCCACCATCACCTACATTCACAGCCACCCAGCACAGCCACCTGTGTGCATGTATGACCTTGTGTACACACACATGCACACACTTACATACATGCCTTCACATATCACTGTTCATGTGCAAACATGCAGTGTGTTCCCTTTCAGGGCCCTTCCTGGGTACCTTTCCCAGCCATTTCCCCCCACTTTTCCTTCTCCATTTGCTAATTCCAGCCATTTTCATATGCCCAGGGATCTCATCTGATCCCATCTTTGGCCATCAGCATGAACATCTTCATTTTCTTTTCTCAGGACATCTCCCCCTTGCTGGCTAGCATCTTTGAGGACCTGTACACTGGAGATGTTTTGGGGGAAGACCTGGAGACAAACTGGATCAAGTCCCGAGGAGGAGACAATGTTTATCATGAGAGCTTTACTGAGGAGCTACAGAAGGTACAAAACAAAAACAAGTCCGGGTTTGGAGATCTGTTCAGCTTTCATTGCAACTTCATAAGATGAAATGAAAAGTCAGAGGGTGGTCCTAAAACTGACATTGTAATAGAAATATAATCAAGCACAGTTTCCCACAGAACCTTTCATATAAGTTCATATTCACCACATGCTCCTTTGTGATGTTCTTCGCTCCAGACAGCTTTTCAAACACAGAGTATAACTAGTAGCCCTATTCCACTGGCCAACAACTCCCTGTAACTGCTGGTCAAGGTATTAGACTTCCTATCTTACAATAAATTATTCTGATGTGGTGCATTTTGAAACCAGATGCTGCAAATATTATTTGTATATGCTTAGTGGTGCTCTATGACATGTAATCTGTTAGTGTTTGCGACGCTGTTTGGGAATCTTGGATGAAATCAACAGTAGAAATGCGAAATACTTGCATTAATACCTCAGATAGGTATTTTCAGTGTATAAAAGTAGAGGCTATTGCTGGATGATTTGAGCAACAGGTATTTTTTCCATTCATACTCCCTCAAAGGTTATCAGAGCTGAAAAGTCTGAAGTTTTGTACTTCTTTTGAGTCATTTATGAATATATTGATGTACACATGTTCTGAGCTACTGTCCTACAGAAGGTGAAACACATTTCACTTTGCCTGAGAGGGTCTCCTCATCTTTCACACACTTTTCACACTTCTTACCCAGCATGAGTTAAATGATAGAAATGACAGGTTTAACAGGCCGGTTTACGCTCGTAAAGTAATTATGTTATACCAAGCTACCTATATTTATCCCTCAAAGGCAAATAGAAAACATTTATCTGTAAGGAGATGTTAACAGCTCAAATTACACTCATTTGTCTACATTGTCCCATGCCCCTGACAGCTTCTTGATGAGCATAAGTGCCGACTGAGAGAAACTGACAGAGCAGAAGAGAACATCATTCAGGCCCAGGAACGAGCAAAAGCAGAAGAAGAAAGGGTCCTAAATGTGCTGAAAGCAGATGGGGGGGAAGATTTCCATAAAATGGGACTGCCACCAGGTGAGGATTCTGTAAATACTGTCTCTCCCTGCTGCATGCTTATGGTACCTGGAGATTAATGCCACATTTGTCTAAATCACTAGTAGGGCTGACACTAGACTCAGTGAATATTTGGTTTGGCATTACATCAATAGAGCAACATCAAAGGATTTTGTGCAGAAATTCAAATAAAGTAACGTCTGTTTAACACTGTAAGAAACTGAACAACTGGATCATTTTCAAGGTTTTAAGTTTGCAGTTAATGGCTTACCACCTAAATTTATTTCAGCTTATATACCTTGATATATAGTAGCAATGAACAGAGATTAGGTTGACTCTCCAATGGTTGCATAGCTGGATTTGAGCTGTATTTGGAATTGTGGAGGTACATGTCCAAGTCTTGGGATTAAAATACCAAATTGTTTCTCTATCCAAAAATACTACCTGATGGTGATGCATTATAAAGACAACATTATTTTGAATGAATCAAGATGGTGTAATAGTGTACTAAACTTTTGCATTATTTGTTTGTTTCTTTGTTTTACTGTTGCAGTGGCATCCTGTTTTAGGTGGATTGTGGATAATGAACTTCTCAGAAAAAATAATTTAATCTGCCCTGAAGACTACATCACTGATAAATTTCCTCCTACTAGAGCACCCAAAGGTGACTTTTAAAGCAGAGAATAAATTAGTTTATTTAGAACACTCTGAAAGAATTGAATCATTTGAGGATGTAGCAGATCTGAGTATACGTTTATAGTTTTCTGCCAAATCAGAAGGGACTCTAGTATTACAAGTGTGAAATTCCACTAGCAGGACACTGTCAAACTAAAATTGATAAACTAAAACCGATTGAGTTTAGATGTGCTTAACCATGAAATTTAATGGTGGTCACACATTTGTTTATAGTTCTTTCCATCTGACATAAAAACTATATTAATTGTATCTGCTCTGTCTCTGTTCAATTTCATTAGCACAAAGCTGCAACTCCATCCTGTAATACAGAGAAGGGAAGTGGTTGCACTAAAAGCTATTCTCAGGGAAATAAAACTGTATTCTTTCTTTTGGATTCTAGAGAATATGTCAGTTCAATTTGCAAATGGAGATCATTTTTGTGCAACGTCAAGACTTCTTTTACTGATTTATGAACCAGGATAAAAAATTTTACTATCATTAAATTGACATTTTTCAACCATGTCAAAGCAAACATTTCGGAGTAGTCAGTCACAAATTCCAAGATTTGGGTTTGGGTTTTTTTCCCCCATTGTAATTCCAAACAAAGCAAAAAACCCAACATCTCACAGTTTGCTTAACAGTAGGAACATGGGACTAGATGGTACATCCTGTTTATGTCAACTTTCTGACTGCCATAAATCCATCATGCAGATATTTTTCTAAATTGAAAAGGACATTCTAAGTCCCATTCACTTTTACAATTAACACAGCTTTCTGAGAGTGATGTAAACTTCTTTGTTAATAGCTTGCTTACTCAGTATTTCTAAAAGCTTTGTTATTAAAGCACTAAGCTTCATTTATGCAAAATACAAATATAAAATAAATTCTCAAGGATTTAAAGTATATTTTACCAACAGCAAAACTAAAACAAGTTCATACACTTGCACTTAGAATAAGTGCTTATAATTTATATTTTTTCTCTTATAGACTTAATTTTTTCTCTGAGTTGCAGGAAAATCAGAACCTGGATATGTCAAAGAGACTTTTGCTTTTAAACAGCATGTTTCTTCACATTTGCGGGACCAGATGCCTGCTGAGATTGCACATCTACAGAAAATACCTGGTAGACTGCCAAATGTGTCTTTAAGCACGTTAACTCTTCTTTCAACTCCAGACTCTAGCCACCAGACTAAAAACATAAGTAAGGTACAATTTACATATCTGTTTTAGTCTGTCAGAACTATGAGGTCTATTGGTGTTCCTGTAACAAAGGGTAAACATCAATGCATTGTTGATTTGGCTCCAGTACTTATTTGATCTGTTAAGAAAATAGAAACACATTATTTCTGTATGGATATTCCATCCTGTACAGCTTTAATTGTACATGTGCCTTTTTCATCATCCTCAAAATTGCTGTGTTTGATTTTGCACCATGATCTCTTTGTTTTTCAAAGAAAGTTAATGCCTCACAGAAGCTGGCCTGGAAAGATAGTAAGTGCAAAGCTGAGAGAGAGAGTGAGCGTGCTTACCTTGCCAAACTTGAGAAAAGACAGAATTACTTGAAGAACCCTCGCTTTTTCCCACCAAATTCTCTTCATGGCGGCAAATCTCTTGTCATTTCTCGAGGAAAGGTGGAACAAACCATAGCCAGAAGGAAAGCAGAAGATGATAAAGGGTATGCAGTATATACAGCTTCTTGATTCTGAGCTGGGGTTCACAGAGAGACTCTACCATAAAACTACTGTGGAGTTGCAAGTACATATTTGAGCTAAATATCTATGTAGTCACGTAAGAAACAAAGTATGTCTGTATGATATTTTGTTCTTACTAAAGGATACATTTTGCAGTTTCCCATTGTATCCATATTTAAAGAACTGGGGAATAAGATAATGTCTTCAAGGTTTTTTTTTTCTCTTTCAGTGATACCTCATTTGTTCCTGTGTTTCTTGCCAATCCACCTGCTGTTATGTTTTCTAATTATGAAGTTGGCCAGGTTTATGAGGTGAGAACTTACTTCTCTGTAGAAAGTTAATTCTACTACTGAGGAGCGTTATGTCCCGCCATAATCTATGTATCTTAGCCAACCTTTCTCTTCTTGGAGTCTAACAAAACTATTTCTTCTTTATATTGAATTAATGACCCTATAGCTTCCTTGAAGATATTCTTTCACATATGCCACTGACACACTAACCAGTGAAAACTAAAAGGGACCTTTTCAGTCTCCACTTTGTTTTGGAAGTACCTGATTCAGCCTTTATTGAATAAATGGAGGTTTTTAGGTTGATTGTGAGGATAAATTATTTACTACTAGTGGAGTACTAGGGCATTGCAAACATCACAGTGAGTGATGATAAATATAACAGAGTATTTTTTTTTCTTTTTAAATGAAGATGACTATAGAGCTGCAGAACATCACTTCAACATGTCATTGTGTAAGACTTATCCCTCCCTCTACTTCAGCATTTGCCATTGGGCCAGGTAAGCATTCTTTTTACTGCCTTTAAGATGTTCACACATAAGAGATCTAATTTGTCAGCTTATCAGCTTGAACAAAGATTTTTCAGAGATGTTCTGTTTGCTTCTGCTATCCATAGTGCTCAGTTCTTTAGAAACTGAAGGCTGACTTATGTCTTTAGGACCATTCACATGCAACTCATAAGCAGATTCAAATGGTCTAATAAGAATTTCAGGAAGACAAACTTACATTGAATTTTCCAAAGTTAAGTTGAAATGTTTTCATGGAATACCTAGATTGAGTCTTATCCAAAATGCATCTAGGAACAGACATAGTTTCCACTATGGAGAAAAGGGCAAGAAATAATATACTTCAGTTGCAGTAAGGAAGATTAGGTTAGGGCATACGTAGTACAATAGATAGGCAGTGGGACAGATTGCCTAAGGAGATTGTGGTATCTCAGTTGCAGCATTGGAGGAGTATCTAGAAAAAGTTGGATGCTCCCATGTAAGCCTTGCTGTCCTGCGTAGAGGAAAACTGGGTAATTTCTCTAGGTTTCTCCTCACTTTGTTTTCTGTAGTTAAAAAAGCATATTTTAGACACAAAAATCTTCCTTGAGTTGAGGGGAAGATATGCACATACACAGATTACACTGGCAGGCCTTTTGTGGTCATTCGTTTTTATCAGCTTGATTTAGGCAATAAATGGTGAGAGTTTAGAGGCACCTTTCCAGAAAGAGATGTGATCATAAATACATATGCCAACTTTGGGAGGTTTTAATTTTTTTTAATTCCTTGCATTCTTTTCTTTTCCCAAGGAAAATTTCCAGGAAAAGGAGGACTGATTGCTCCTGGGATGACATGCCAGTATACTGTCCGATTTATTCCTAAATATCCAGGAAATTATGAAGACTGTATGATAGTGGAGACGCAAGTATCAGAACCTCTTTTGATCCCGATCCAAGCTAAAAGACCACCTCCAGTGTTAACGTGTCAGTACTGCCCAATTCTTAAGTTTCCCTAAAGTTAAAGGGCTTCTTTTTTTTATCATTTGGCTGTCTCCAATTTTCCATCACAAAACAAACATGGCCAAACTTGGCAGTGCAGTTTGATATCTACCTCATTTTCACTCATAATGGTTCTACTAGTTACTAAAATGTATTCCTGTCAAATTTTCCCTCAGTCATTTGTGCTTCTGTTAGAGGAGTGAACAGGAGCCACTTTTCTAGGTTTGTGTCTTGTTGATTTCTGGATTCCTGACTGTAAGTACTTATCCTAAATATTTAGCAATTGTGATTTAGTTGTAAACATTTGATGGTATTAATTAATATTCATTCAATATTACATTAATTATGTTAATTAATTATTATGGACCTGCAGGATTCACCTCTCAGATTTCTAGCTTCAGCTGTACCAACCAGGATGGCTTCTGCAGAAAATGGTTTTGATTTTTGCTAAATTCACCTTTCCTGTTATACTGAGCATGTTTTAAAAACATATTACTTTCTGTTATCATTCAATAGAGTCTTTAACTAGGAAGCACCATTAAAATGTAAGATATATGTAGAAATATGCACCTTATACTGTCACTGTCCAACTTTCAAATGGAAAGAATATGAGGGGGGTTAGGATGGCAGCACCCAGCATATTCATATGCAGTAATGTTGTCTCCAAAGAGTTATTTAAGAAGCAGCTGGCAAGCCTTCACTGTCTGTATAGTCTGATTTTCTGTGTTACTCATTGCAGTGCCTCATGTTATAGACTGTGGTCCCTGCCTTGTTGGAGGAGTAAAAGTAATGACAATTCTGTGCAGAAATGAGGGAATTAGAACTGAGAAATTCTTTATAATGCCAAAGAAAGCCCGCCCATCTCCTAATTTTGGGGTGAGTGATTAGAAAGGAAATACTGGACATGGCATGGTATCCTTGCCCTGACACAAAGGCTTTCAAGTTACTCATGGGATATTAGCGCAGAAGTCATAAGACCTTGCTGGGGACATTGGTATTGCCACTCCCTCATGGATTTACGTTTGTGCTCAATACCAATCTCCCTGGATGTCCACACCTTCTGCTTGTGCTCTGTCTTGCCTCTGAAAGAAGCTTTCTTGCTTAGTGGTGGGATAAACTCAGCCATAGGTCAGGGAAAAGGCAACTGGCTTGAACCTTAACTTTACCCTTAATGCAAATGGAAATGCAATCAGTTTGAGCATTGCTTCAGCTGATTTCCACCCCCCTTCGCACTAAAGATATCACTTGCTGACCTTGCTGCACTTGTAGATCTTGCAGCCCACTCCAGTACTGCACTGTCTTTAGCTTTCCATCACAAGACAGATGTAAATGAAATGGACAATAAGGATAAGATGTGGCTTGTAGGTTGGTATTTTATGTGCTGGAGAAAAGGCTAAAGTGACAGCTGATGTACCAGGATGTCCCTCCTGAAATACTTTATGGTTCCAACTCAAAGTGAGTCATAAGTGTAGAGAAATAGACAAATCCCCTGTGCTCAGGCAGAGCTGTTCTTCTGTGAGCATGAATATTAGGGCTTCTGGCACTATCATTTGTCTTTGGATACAGCACCTTCCCTCCTGCTTTTACCAAGGTAATTATAAAACATAGAGCATTTCTTCTAATCAAGCCATATATATAAGCCACATACTTTTGAGAGATGTCAAAAAAAAATATGGTAAGAGGTAAAACAGAGATGTAGTATCCCACCTGGTTTAGGTAATCTTGTATTTTGAAAACAACAAACTCAGTCTAAGTCTTTAATCTTTCTCTTTTATTTTTTTCATTTTTCTTTTTTTCTTTTTTTTTTTTTTAAAAAAAAAACAAAACAACACCAAAACCAACCAACCAAACAAACAAAAAAACAACTTAGGCTATTGCCACTGATGGTTTTGTGATACAAGCTCCTTTTGGGATCCATCCTCCTGTGCTTGAGCTAGCCCCAGGGCAGAATACAACAGTAGAGGTTAGTACCAGCTGCTCTAGAAATTATTTGTATTTTAACAAATAGATAAGCAAACAAGATCATTTTAGAAGATCTTGGCTGGACTTTGTGAATTTGGGTTTGTGAGAGCAAAAAGCTTAAATCCTTTTGAGCAATTGTGCTGAAAGAATTGTAATTATGAGTCTTTCTGGAGAGTCTTTCATGGTTAGCCAATCAGAGACCAGTCAGATTTTCCCCACACTAAAAATCCTGTTACAGAAAATGGGAATCTGAGAACACAGGAGTGCTTATTTCATTCCTGCTGGGGCATCAAGACCAAGAGTTTTCCTTTCTGAGCTTTCTTGGGAAAAAAGGACATTTAGGGAGGGGAAAAAAAAAAAAAAAATGATCTTTTCATGTAACATGTACAAATCATCTACTTACAATGTACTCTTTCCTTAAAAAGATCCTGCAGTAAGTATGCATTAATGGTTGCCACCACTGTTTTGTCTGATGTGGGTCACATTTTATTACAGAGCACTATGGGGAGAAGAATGATATGGAGAGCATAGCGAGCCTTCAGATCTTTCCTTTTACTAGTTTCTCCTGGCTGTTGATGAAAGGAATGGGTCAGGAAGGTTCATAAAAGAGAAATGTTTTTCCTCCTCTCTGTCTCCCCAGGTGCATTGCTTTAACAGGGCCAGGCACTTCAACATGACCAGGTGGGGGAGAAAGAGGAGATAGATTAGAATGGGTTGGGCTTGCAGGTGGTAATGGATGACAGAAGAATTAGCTAAGGGTTTTGGCCCCTGAACTATTCTTGTTGAGCTGGAACTTAGGGAGGTTGTACAGCAGTTATCCTGCTTACACTGTTGTAGCTTGAAAGGCAACAGTGGTATTAGTAAGTGTTTGAGGGCAGATCCAATTCTGAGGGTGTAATTCATACAACTAAGGCAGGAGACTGCCTCCATCTCTAGGCACTACAAAGGCAGCCTCTGGTGACCATCTAGATATGTGTATGTAAGTTTAGTGATCCAGAAAACACCTATTTCTTTCTGATTTGTGTTAAGGGACTGTGACATTGTCTGTTTCTTGCAAATGTATAATAATAGTTCATCATTAGAACTGTCTTTTAGTGACTGTTTATGAATTTAAGTTTATTACTTTCTGGAGAGAAATCAGGAACAATCATTGCTATTTTACTTTTCTATTTCAGGTAATGTTTTTTCCTTCTTTTCCAGAAGTCTCACAGCAGACATACACTATTGTTTGTGACAATTGCCAGGACAGTGACGTTACAGTCACAGGTTTGTTTCTAACACCTTTCAGAGGTTACCTTTCTAACACCGTATTTATTCAGTTAATGTGAGTGGCGGTTGATGGCTTGAAGTGGTGGTAATATTTTGTGTCATTGGATTAACCAAACACTTTGTTCCATGATGGTGTTAAATACTGAACTTCTTTATTATTTTTATTACTGCTTCATTCCAGTGCATGAAGTACATGGTATTCAGAAAGCACTGAGCTCTTTAGCTACCTACTGTAGCCAAAAATCCAAATATAAAATGTCACAAAGTAGCAGAAAAGAAAACATGTTGTTAGGTGCAATTAATTCTTAGACTTTGTACCAGTAACATGTCAAACTATAAAGCATCAGCTTTAACAGGGCAGATACATGTTTGGATGTGAAATAAAATTGGGGCGCATCTTAGATTAGGGTATTCAGGAGAAAGAGGGGCAGTCTTTGGATTAGCTAATGAAACCAGTTGTAATTCTTGTAAATTTTAGTGCTTGTCCTGTAGTGTAATTGTGAGTGCTAAAGTATTACGCTTCACTTGTCATCTATTTAATCACTACTTCACATATTTTCTAATTTTTTAAGTAGTGCATTTGCTGCTCATTTTTATCTTAATATGCTGATCAGAACATCTGGGACATCTCAGAACATTAGCAACCATGGCAAACACCTTGCTTACTTCAGTGAAAGGATGCTGATGTAAGTGAGCTGAGGTTGTGGTCCTGAAATCCAAATCTATTTAATGTGTGAAGAGAAGATGTCTACTGATATATGTTGATAAACAAAGAACACCAGGAAAACATTGCATGATTAACATGCTGGGGTTCTGAAATTTGAGGAAACACCAGATATTATCAGTAATAGCAAATGCCAGCAATGGCCATTAATGAGTAACATGAACAATGTTAATAGCCAGATGGTAAACACTAATATCTATTGATTTCTTCAAGGGGTCGGACAGCTGATAGCTCTGGAGCTTTTATTTGTCACGGGTGGAGAAAGCAAACCCAAACCTGATGAAGCTACTGATGCAACAGCACAGCATCTCATACGATTTGACCCCCAAAACCCACATACCACCAAGGAGAAGAAATTGGTTATAAGAAACTCTACGTATGTAGCTACAGCTAATAGAATAATGCTCTGCAGTCTAAACATACAACAGAATAATGTTCTGCAGTCATACTGGCCAGGATCTCATTTGTGATACCACAAACTCTCAAGCTGGAGAAAACTTCATGCACTTGATAACTATTGTACAGAAAAGCCTTGCTTCCTTTTGCTCCATTGTTTAGTAATTAAGGTTTAAGGATATGTTTGTAAAAGCAGAAACGTATACAGAGATCACATGTTATAGCAACCATTGGCAATACCATTTGGTTCTTACACTGCCAAGGTCAATATATTTGCTTTCATATAAATGAATCTGCAACTCCAGAAAATTTATAAATACAGATGGTTGTAGGAAATATTTAACAGGGTCATTCAGGCAAGATCTAACTTTCATGTGTACAGTGTATACTTGTGTAACTGAGCTAAGCACTCTTTACTCTTTTTCCTTTCATAGTGCAGGGAAATAGGTGCTTCTAAGAATCCAATTCTGACTGTAGACATCTCCCATAGAACAAGATAATAATGTATTCTGGACTCCGCTGGATTTCCACTGATTAAAATGGGAGTCCAATGTAACTAGCTCATGTTAAAATTTACACATTATTCCTATTATTATGTCCTAATAGATTTAAATACAAACTCTATTTGAAATCAAGGAATATGTCTCTACATACAATTATATTGCACTAAACATAGTGGCATCCTGATCTGATCCAAATCAGTTGGACAATAATAGAAGTACACTAATGTGCATGATTATAGTAGTTGGAGGCTGCAGACCATCAAAGCAGTGAGGGGAGGTCAGTGCTGGTTTTAGATATATTCATATAAATTGCTATGTAAATTTCTGGAAGTTTTTTTTTTTGTGGCCTGGAAAGCAAACATGCATAATTCTGGAACAGAATGCTGTTTGGGTAAAGAAAGTACGATTTGGTGAACTGGATGCTGTAAATTGGTGAAGGATATGACTATGCCAATTTTCACATATTCTCTGTGCTATAATCGTGACAGCAGTCCCTGCAAGTCTGGTGTCAGCACCTGTGTAAACAAAGATGAGCAGGCTGAGACTGAAATCCATAGAAGCAGGAAAAAAACTTTCTACTGCTATAGAAAGTGATATGAGAAATTGTATGTGTTCAGTTTTGTTATTGATACCTTCAGATTCCAGTATCCTTCCTCCTATTAGGCAAAGTTTTCGAGGTCAGCATGAGCAAGTTTTTAAAACCCATGAAGACATTCCATGGCATACACTTATGCTGAAAGCAACCTACTTGAGCAACCTTTTCTGGATTACAGAGAGTATTGCAGAGCCATTGCTATGACCTTAGCTGGAGCCATCGTGTTTGTTAAAGTCTTAAAGACCATGTCTTTCACTTGGGTTAAATTCAGAATGTTATATAGATCATCAGTAGCGATCCAATGCAAACATACTTGTATCAGCAGGAGTGGTTCTGTTGCTCTCAGATTCTTGAAAGACTTGTGGAGCTTCCTAAAAGTTGCATTACATGGCAGGTTAAATAAGGCAAGAAAGTGTTAACAAATCTTAAATGTTTGCCTAATTTACATCCATATATTAGCGTGTTCTGACTCTACGCTGCCACATCAGCTTTGTAGCTCATAAAGACTTGTAAGTCTAACCCCTGTAGTTTTTAAAGAGAGGAATTCTGTGCATGGAAAAAGGACCTGAACTTTTTCTTCTAATATTTTAGTCAAACATCAGATTTTTTTAATCATAGCTTTTTTGTTTTTTATTGATCTCTCTGCAGCCAAGTAGAACTTCCTTTCTACTGGCAGATAATGAAGCCCAACCTGAAACCATTAGTACCAGAAGAAACTACAGACTTCATGAAGGCCAAATACAACCAAGACACAGAGTCAGCCTTCTTCCTAGATCCTGAGCAGGGAGTTTTGCTTCCCTGTACAGATCACGAGTTTATTCTCACTTACACTCCACAGGAGGTATGACTTGTGGTTCCTTCTTATCTATGAACTCCAGCTGTGTATTTTTATGCAAGTCATAAAATCCTTGCTGTGCAGCTTTCTAAATGAAATTTAATTAGCTGGTACTATGCTCTGATAAACAATGTTCAAAATGTAGAAAGTCACTAAAAGAAAACATGTTTTGACTGCAAAATATGAGACAGTTTCTGATCTCATTTGGTCATTTTTGGTACTGACTTGACACAATTGATTTTACACTGGCCACATCCTTATAGCTGCAGCTGTGTTGACTGGTAAAGTTGCCACTCTTGCCACAGTACCAGCTCCTCCACAATCTCCTGACCCGTCCCCTTCTGCTGAATGAGCTGCCCTGGGGATGTGCCCTGTACCTACTGCAGTGTAATTAAGTTTGGTTAGTAAATTGATTATTCAAACTATTTCCAACTGTATTTTTTGGGGGGGTTGAAATGGGTCCTAGGAACAGCTGTGTGGTAAATTAAGAGGATAGTAGTAGCCTTTGGCAGAGAAATGATAGCTTGCAGCTCTGCATAAAGGGGTACAGCCATGTTTGAATCCAGTTGCACCAGTGACTGTTGTCCTAGTTTCTGCCCTCCTGTCTGTGTAAATAAAGAGCATGAGCTCACTGTATTTAAAGAAACTTGATCCAAAGTAAGGCCAAGAGTGGGAATATCCCATACTGTGATGATTGACAGCATAGGAGCATCTCAAATAAGTATAAAGAGAAACTAATTGGGTATTTTAAATGCTTTAATTACTTCATAGAAAAATATATTGAATTAACATATACTCTTCAGTTAATCTCTCTACAATCAGATGAGTCTTTTGCAGAACCCTTCAGATTTAAGACCTGCTCCTGTTTCCTTTTTTTTCCCCCCATTAGAATATAGAAGGCATCTTCTTTTCCCATGATGGAAGCGTAGAAGAAACTTTGAGTTAGTACAGCAGTACTGAGGTTAATTTGGGGACCCTTTGCAGATGCTTGTGTGTAGTATGCAATATACTAGGGAAATAATAACAGGCATGTCAAAAATTAATATTTTTCTTGGAACCATACATACACCATGAGATCAGAATCTGGCTTAATATTTTGGAGTCAAACAGGTTTTAGTAGCTTTGGAGTCTGAATACTGTTTATCAGAGCTTAGTACTCCAATGATGAGCATTCATTCTTTAAATGTAAACTACTTGTGCATCTTGGTTGATGAGAAGCTCAGCAGTGTGTGCTGACAACCCAGAAACCAACTGTGTCCTGGGCTGCATCACAAGAAGCATGAACAATAGGTCGAGGGAGGTGATTATCTCCCTCTCATCTTCTCTTGTGAGACCCCCTAGCTCTGGGGCTTCCAACAGAAGAAGGATGTGGACCTTTTGGAATGAGTCCGGAGGAGGCCACAAAGCTGTTCAGCCTGGAGAAGAGAAGGCTGTGTGGAGACCTCATAGCAGCCTTCCAGTGTCTGAAGGGGGCCTACAGGGATGCTGGGGAGGG
>JANRGW010031579.1:0-24909 GCA_024733675.1 Psilopsiagon aymara | reverse complement strand
CTGCCTATGGCAGGGGGGTTGGAACTAGATGATCTTAAGGTCCTTTCCAACCCTAACTATTCTGTGATTCTATGATTGAGTGGCTGGAGCACCTCTCCCATGGAGGTAGGCTGAGAGAGCTGGACTTGTTCAGCCTGGAGAAGAGAAGGCTCCTGGGAGACCTCACAGCAGCTTCCAGTGCCTAAGGAGGCCTACAAGAAATCTGGAGAGGGACTTTTTACACAGACCTGCAGTGATAGGACAAAGGGGAATGGCTTCAAACTGAAAGAGGGAAGATTTAGATTAGATACTGGAAAGAAGTTCTTCCCTCTGAGAGTGCTGAGGCCCTGGCACAGGTTGCCCAGAGAAGCTGTGGCTGCTCCACCCCTGGTGGTGTTCAGGGCCAGGTTGGACAGGGCTTTGAGCAACCTGGTCTGGTGGAAGGTGTTCCTGCCCATGGCAGTGGGTTGGAAATAGATGAGCTTTAAGTACCCTTCCAACCCAAACCGTTCCATGATTCTAGGATTCTCTGATCTTCTTGTAATCCTCAACATAACTGATTATTTCACATTAAAATCCTCTCCTCCTTCATCTGTGTAGCTGAAGAGTTATCACAGTGTGATTCAGATGGTACTGGTGGACATCCCAGAATCACCTTGGTAAGCTGAGAAACAGTATTCCCTAATAAAATGTTTAGCCACATTTTAGCTATGCTATTACACTAAGGTTCTTCATCTCTCTGATGATGATGGACTCACAATTACAAGGGGTTTTATCTGCACAACTGATTGTGGCACAAAGCATCTATGTGATCTCATGTCTGAACACAGGCCTTAGCCCTAGTTAGGGCTGCATCTCTCCTGGAAAAAGATCATAGTATCATTTTCTCTGTTCATATTCCAGGCTTTCTGCTGAGATTTCCAGCAGATTTTCCTGTTCTTACTGTTTTTCACAGCTGCCTGTGACTTATATACTTATTCATGGACAGACTAGGACAGCTAGAGTATGTTGGACTACTGTATGTTTTCCAGTTTTCAGTTGTCACAACCTGAGCTAATTGCACGCTGGGCAGTTTAAACTTGAGAAGCATTTGATGATTTTAGTTTTGGTCTGACAATTGAAAGAGGGAATACGGTTTGAACACCAGTTTAGGACACTTAATAATTCTACCATATTTCCTCCTAAAGTTTAGTAGAAGATGAGATGTTTCAAAATGTCCCAGAATGCAAAACGAAGGATGTAATAGCACTGGGAATAGAAGTTAAAGGACTAACAGAAGTGTTTAATCTTCTTCTGGAGCCATATGCCATTATCATCCCTGGGGAAAACTTTGTTGGTGTAAACATCAGAAGAACATTTAAGGTTCGTTTGCTTTTGACTTCATTGTTATCATGTGGCTTTGTGTCACTAGATGGTATTAGAAGAGATCAGACAATCCATGTTATTTTAGTTTCTTAAATATTTTTGAGAGATGCCATGACTCCAGGAATGTCTGTACTAAAATCCCTTAACAAGCCTCCTTAGCCTTAAACTCCATGCAGCAGGCTTTTGTCTTTCTTAATCTCTCAAGTGTGATACCACAGAGTTTTACCCTTCTAAATATTTTTCTGGGTCACTAACCTGTTTCTTATCACTTTGTCACTCCTGTGGTGTAAAAGTTTTCCAGCTGGGTGGAATAGCCAATGCATGATTAAATTACTTCATAACAAAGGCACTGTTCATGCAAAGAACTACTGCAAGCACAGAAGAGCTACAAAAGGCACAAAAGCTGCAGCTTCCTAGGCCTTATTCCCCTTGTCCTATTATGGGACAGATTGCTGCTGCAATTTTCCACTTGCTCAGTGTCCTCTTCACTGTATCAGGAGCCTTTTGATGTTGAACTTGTTTCTGAAAAATAGGCCTGTTAGCTAGAGCCAGGCAGGAAGACATTTCCCACCTAATGGTCTTACCATCTAAAAGATACTGCTAATTGGCATTTAGTTTTATCCTTTCTCTTCCAAGTTCTTTTTCAACGTAAGACGCCTGTTTCATGCTTTCCATTTATCTGGTGTAGCTACATGTGTGGTATAGGTAATTAAGTCACTTACTGATAATATAATGAGATTCCTCACAGTTTCCAATTGGCTTTTTAGTCTTAGAAGAATTTAAACTGTGCTTAGAGATAATTATGCTTCAGAGAAAAATGTTACTTGCTGTAATCAAGAAATAATGTCTGAATAGATCTGAAGAGCCAACCAAAGATATTGAGAGCTTCCAGCTCCTTCACAAACAGATCATTCAGCAAAAAAAAAGGCTGCTTTCAGAAGAAAGATGTAAAGCTTAAGTTCAGAAGTTCTGTTACAATTTTGAAAAATGGGGTAGAATTTTAAAAGGCTTCAAATATAATATTCTTGGAAAGAATGGATTTTCTTCAGATTTCAGAAAACACCTTCACCTGTGTGAAGACAGCCACTGTGCTAAATATATTGCTGTATAATCTCACTATACATAGTGCTTTCAGGATAGATCTCCACATCTGAGCCACCTTAGTCCCCAGAGATCTCATTAGCAGTATCCAGGGAGTGATTGATCCAGGGGGTGATATAGGTTATAATAGGTTGGAGGAATTGCTCCCAGCACTCACTAGTTGGCTTTACTTTTAGTAAAAGGAATCCTAGGACATGAGGTCAAATGTAGCTCTTGCATCTATTTTGCAGACACCTGAAATCCAGTCAGGTGAATCCAACTTCTCCTTGTCCTTGTTTTACATCAAAGGAGAAAGGAAAGGGAGGATACAGCATTATCATGAAAGTAACATGGCAAGGCACTGGGTTAGTACTGTTTAAATCAGAGGTTAGGTGAAGTTCTCTTCCTTTCTGCTCCTACTGTGTGCTGATTTTGTAGCTAGATTCAAGGTGTATTATTAGGTTGTAAAGTTTAGTGGGGATGAGCCTATGGCTAGAGTTTGCAAAGTGTGTGATGTGTGACTTGCAATACGTTGTTTGTAGCTTACAGTTCATTAATTGACTCATTGACTTTGTTTTAGATGTGGAATAACAGCAAATCATTAATCAAGTACACATGGGAGAAAATTGTGTCCAGTGCCATTATGGAAGTTGAACCTTGTACTGGCATCATAGGTAAAGTTTTGGTGACTTGCAAGGAACAATTAATGACAGAAATACTTAAACTGGTATGAGTGGAAGAGTCACAGAGCACTATAGTGCAACTGGATCCATCAGGAGACTTAATTTGGTTCCAGGAGCTTCAAGAACAAGTTCACAGCAGCTTCTTTCCTTTTCTTTGCAAAATGCTGAGGCAGGACCCTGAACTTTTCTTTTCTAGATATGAATAAATGCTGCAAATTCGAACTGCTAATTACTGGAAGCAAACCTGAGTCCATCAGCCGTAACCTGCAGTGTAAAATTGAACCCTGTACAGAGCCTGTTGTGCTGCATGTTGAAGCTGCTTTTAAGGTACGCAAGTTCAGTGTTACAGAATAACAAGCTATGGGGCCTGACCATTGTCTATGTACAGCTTTTTGCCTCTTAAAGGCATGACAAGTCTAAAGCATTTACAAACAAGAGGTATTTTTGCAGTCTAGTAACTATTGAGGCAATGTTGATACTCCCACAACAATAAGACTTTTACTGTATACATGCAATGCATTTGCTTTCTGCTGTTCCCTGTGAAACTGAATGTTAATCTTTAAGAATGTATCCTTCTTTATTAGGTAGTTTTGGCAGAAGTGTCTGTTCTGATATCTGTTTCCTTGTGTCCTAGGGTCCGCTTCTTCATATTGATGTTCCGTCACTCCAGTTAGGTTTGATTAAGCAGGGTGAGAGTGTGTTACAAACCATTAAGATTCAAAACCTATGTCAGCTGCCAGCACAATGGAGCATGCAAGAAAGCAAGGTTTGTCTAGCTGAAAGGAATGAAGAGGTAAGTTACTATTATAGCTGGCTATGCTCCTTCTTTAGCTATTTCTTCCTTATAGTTAGGAGTTGTGATATTCATTTCAGATATCAAAATTCATAGTTTTTGTGACTTCTTATGAAACTGGATGTGCACAGTTCTGTAAATGTGTAAGTTCTCTTGAGATTAAATGTTTCTTTGAATTTTTCTCTATTTCCATTTATTACAAATCCCCTGATTCAAAGAGATGTGAAATGTTTTCTCTATGACCATGATTTCGGTTGCTACTGGTATAAATAAAAGGGTAAGAGTTTGTAAGAACTGAGGCTGCTAAAACACTTCTCCTGTACACCTACATCTCGAACAAGAATCTCAGCACCTACTGAATTGGGCCTTTTGGCTTTAAACAATAGCTTTGGAATATGCAGGTGTGTCCCCAGATAACTTCTTGCCACAATGAATACTGCAACTATTGTTCAGTATTACCTAGACTGTGATGTGTCAAATGCAGTCCATTCCAGTCTTTGACCTAAGAGCTCATTCCACCATTTCACGTGAAATAACTGAATAACTTAAGCATCTTGAAGGTAATTCTTATGGCAAAGGACTGAGTGAGGGTATTTGTGATTATTTGTGGCACACACAAGAAAGTGAGTTTTGTAACGGGGTTTCTCCTTGATGTTATGCATTAAAGGGACATGGGGAAATTCAGACTCTAGATAAGTGCTTTTTTTTGTAATGGAAGATCAGATTCTCTCTGTGGGCATACCCACGTAAGAAAATTAATTAGCTTGTTTCATAGCAAAATTGGTCTAGATCCTGTTCAGATGTTCTGGATTTTTGGTTGGTTTTGCAATGGAGAGAGGAGCTTGTTAAGCAGGAACTTCTATCAGCTATCAGGAGCTGGAAACTTGAAAGACTGTCCCCACAGTCGTCAAGCTCTTACTTCTCACTGTTATTCCTTTTTTCACTGCCATTCCAAACAATTCCTTGAACCCCAGAGAGATTTTAGACTTTTATCTGTCGAATTTGTCATCCTAAAGCCCATTCGTGTCCTAATGGAGCTCACAGATCAAGTGCTCCATTACTCCTGCATAAGAGCTACCTCTTTGCTTTCCTGAACCTCTTTAGCCTCTACCCCACACTGGTGCTCCTTCTGTTTCCAGTCCTCCAGCCTTCTTTCCTTGACCAAGAATCTTCCCAACCTGTGGCACCTTGCATAGCTGCTGCTCAGCCCCTCTGCTTGAGAGGAAACTGCTGCTGACTGCTTCTTCTTCACGACACCCTCAGTCTATGCACAGGCATCACTGTTATGCCCTTAGCTCTGACTATCCCTCTCTTAGGTCATTACTTTCTTATTAGCTGTCCCCATAGAAGCAGTCTTGCCTCCCTGTCTAGCCAGGTTTTCACGAAGTTAGCGTAGTGCTTGCTGAAATCAACCCAAGGGCAGGGAGAAAGGATATGTCTGAGGAAGAGCTAGACACATACAAGTCCTAATCAGATTGTGTGGCTTCAGTATTTTATACTTGTTTTCCAGACATCCAAGGCATTTGTTTCCCCTCTCCTTTCCTAGGTATCTCCCTTTACCATTCAACCACCTGCTGGGAAAATACCTCCTTTGGGTACATGCACTGTGTCAGTCCAGTTCACATCATTGCGATGCCAGCGTCTCCACACAGTACTAGAGCTCGAGGTACAAAATGGAAAAGGAAGGTAAGGGGAAAAAGTCTTGCTCTGCTTTGTTTTCTTTTAGAGATTCACATGTGATTTTTACCTTAGGTAGTTTTATCTCTTTAAACAAAAATACATAGCAGAAACTCAGAGTGGGGTTGTGTCTCAATGAACTATCCAGTCGCTAATATTGCTAAATAAACGTAATCATCATTCTTTCCAGCATGCTGTTGCATGTCTAGCACATCTCATTAGCAATAACAATAGACCATCTGTGTGTTTATTTCTAGTCACCTTCCTGTTTTTGTTGAAGTTCAAGCCCCCCAAGTGTGCCTGATATCTAGTCATCTAGTATTCACTGAAATTTATACTGGAGTTCCTGCCAAAGCAGCCAGCAAACTTTTTAACCAGAGGCTGCTGCCAGCAAAATACTTATGGGGAAAGGTAAATGCTTTTCTAATGGATGTAGCATACAGCAGGGATGGAAATTACAATTTCTATCAAAATACAAATAATGACTACTCTTAAAAGCTTTTCTGATCTATCTTTTGAATAGTGATTACTGCTTACTTGTTTATGAGCAAAATTTCAATTTGAGACCAGCCTTGATGAAAGACTGATGTCAATATTCTTTTACTGTTCGTGGATCATCCCCAGGAGAATGGGTGGGCATAAATGTGAGGGGAAATAAGATGTAAGCTACCAGAGTATCAAAGAAAGTACCATGGCAGTTTAGGGTTTGCATTTAATTTAGTAGAGCAAAGAAACAATGGTGCTTTTGAATTGTGTCTAAGTTTTGCTTAAGTTTCACATTCTGGGTGGGATTTGGCTTTATGATTAGGACCCCAAAATTTAATATCAGTATGTAAGATGTGATCTGAACTCTATTCTTAATTAACGGAAATCTCAGCAGGAAGTTGGTCACCAGAACAAGTATGTCTAGTGCCATTTTGGGTGCTGCAGTGTTATCCCAGACCTCCAGGTCTCATTCAAGAAGTGTGTTCTCTTGTGAGTCCTGTCACACCAGCCAGCCATGCAAGTATTGCTTGACTACCCTCTGTGCCTGTGTTTAGGCAACTGAATCCTATCTCATCTATACAGACAGTGGAGTTGAGAGAAGTATTTGGTAAAATGGTCACCTACTTTGCTCTGCAGAATGCTCGCTAGCACATACTAATGGGGTGTATGTTAGCTACAATGATCGTGCTGACACCCACTACACATATAGTTAATAGACTTTGTAAGCTGAATCTTACTGTCGGTGCCTTGGTCATTCAGATCTTCTCTGACATCCAAGGTTCAGCTCAGTTGCCTACATAAAAGCATTCAGTAACATTAAGGGTGTCCTCAGGTGCCCAAGGGGTCCTGACAGAGCATGTGTATGATATAGGACGCATAGGAAAACCTCTGGAATGGATGGAGCCTAGGAGGAATATCCACAGCATTTTATGTGGTGTCGGATGTTAATGTGTGGTAATCAAGTAACTCCCGGCTTCATGCCATATGCAGTTAAGTCACTTAGTCACCAGGACTGTCTTTGTAGGTCACCTCTTCAGTCAGTTGAGAGAGATGGGGCACCTCTAGGATCCTGCTCAGATGCGTTGACTTCACCCTTGAAAGGCTTGTGGCTGAGAGGAAGAGCAGTGATTCTGCTTCCAGCCCAGATGCCTCATTTGCGCAGCTGAAGTTATTTGGAATGAATGTAGACATAAGGATTTTATTAACCATAGGGGGAATTGTAAAGCAAGCCTCTATAAACCATGTATGTTGCTACCTGAAAGTGTCCTAAAGCTGAGAATACCTCAGTCTTATGGTCCTCTTTGATCTGAAGAGAAAATCAGTCAGCTGAATGTCTGTCCTTTCTGTTTGGCAGCTCATTGGAAGTCAGGCAGCTTTCTGCTCTGCCACTGTCTCCCCAGCCAGTGGCACCTTAGGCCCAAATGAAGAAAAAGAATTTTGCATAGAGCTGTCAGCTAACATCCTGGTAGGTTTAAAAATTGATGCTATTTTATCAAAACAGCAACAGTGGTGTTCTCATCTTGGCTCCATCTGGCAAAAGGAAGGATTTCTATATACAAAACATAATGCTAATTCATCTGTACAATATCTCTGAAATTGTTGTGCTTAGAGGTACCATGGTTGAAGACAAGAATTAAAGCAGTCCACATGATAGGCATTTTTCTACCCTGCCTCTTTGTTTCTCAGCTGTTCTTATTTTCTTGCTTTCTTGAATGCCTATTCAGTTACTCCTAATGCTTATCTTATTTCTTGGAGCATACAGATCCTCACTTTGGATTATTCCAAATGAAATGGAGAAGACTGGCGTAGGTATTATTATTTGTGTTGGAAGGGACCTTAAAGGCCATCTAGTTCCAAGCCCACTGCCTTGGGCAAGGACACTTTCCACTAGACCAGGTTGTTCAAAGCTCCGTCCAACCTGTTTGGGTTTGTTTGTCTTTTGAGATGTGTACTCTTATCTATAATGCATTTGGTTTTCTGAATGCAGCTGGGCTTATGACATTTTGACATCTGAAAATTTAAAAGGGGCTGATGGGACTTAGAGTCTGCAAAATAGGGCATAGACTGCAGAGTTTACAAACTTCATGACTTCAGCCATAGGCTTGAATTAATGCAACTAAATAAAAGAACTTCCTATAGGTATGGTGTATTAGTTCCCATTACAGCCACTGGAGATGTAAGTTTCATTTATTAGCTTGAAAGTAGGTGTTCAATACTATCAGAGATGCCCTAGCAGATCCCAGATCCCATGTTTGGTGTACGTGGCATAGAATACCAGTAAATGTAAGCCTTCTTCATAAGAAGAGGGAAGCTCAACAGGACACACTGGGCATCTGAAAGGGCATTTCTGCATCTGGTTGGAGAACTGAATGCCATCCAGGGCACCTGTGAGAAAGCTGAGCTAGATGCCTAAGTACCATTAATAAATCAGTGGAGATTTAGAGCTCATGTTTGGAGTTTGTCTTTATAGATGAACTCAAGGGGTCACGTTTAGGGAGTTAGCGTTTAGACATCTGAATGTGGAGCTAAATCCCAGTCTGTAATTTTATGCAGGATGCACTGATTCATATATTGATAAGGCAAAAGAAAATAGTAATGTTGAACTAGCCAGAGATTGGGCCACATAACTCATCCTACAAGTCCTGCTTTAAACCCAGGTAAAATTAAAACCTTGGGTTTGGAAGATTATTTAAGCATAACCAGAAGCAATTAATGCTTAATCTTCAACACTTACAATATGGAATTGTGTCGAAAATCACTAATGGAGCACTTTTAGGCTTATAGACTGATGTGGGTGCAAGAAACAACCACAATTTTCTTAGCTTGTTACTGCTTTCTAAGTAACTCTGATGCTGGCAGAAAAATGCACTTAAAACAATTCAGTAAAACTTTTCCCAATTCTGTTATAGATCTGGTTTCAATCCAGTGAAGTTTATATACATTTTCTAAATAAGTTCCTTAAAGCTGCCTTTTCTCTGTGGCATTTGCTTCATTTGCAAGGAAACTTGACTCTTTGCCTTTCAGGGTGAGCTGAAAGACCTTGCCCTTTCCTGTAGCATAGAAGCTATGACTGAACCACTCCTTCTGAGCATTTCTGGAGAAGTAAAAGGACTGCATGTCACCTACGCAGTACCTTCTGACAGCGGAGTTGCCAGGTAAATCAAGGGTTTGCCCTAAACTGAACAAAAATTACTTCTTCCTTAAAGAAAAATACAATGGTGAGAGGGGAAATGCTTAATCTCTGTAAACGTCATTCCTCCTCCTGCTGTAGGCAGCAAGGATAGTAAAATGTGTGGGTGGGGAAAATTCACTGAAGGTGCCTATGTGAAGAAAAGGTACTGCCTTTGTTTATACCCTAACCAAATTCATCATCTTCATAAGCCCAGGAGAAGACTGGAGAAGAGCACTGCTTTCCACTGTTTAACTGAAACAAATCAAATTAGCAACTGTGAATTCATTAAGTCATGAATAATAAATCAATGTGAAGTCAACTGCACAACTGCACATCGCGGGAACTCATGTTCATGTTTTGTGTCTGTTCTCCCTTGTGCTCCTGGCACTTGTAACTTACCAGTTGCTGTGATGCTTTTGTGCATAAAGAGCAGGAAAAATTACCTTTATCCCTGGTAACTTAAGAATGAGGCCTCTGAAGTCTCTCACGTGTTTGTGAGTAACAGCTGTTCTCTGTAATGCCAAAAAATTGCAAATTCATCTCTTAGATGTGAATTTAAAATCACAGAATTATACCCAAGACCCTGTATTTTGTACCATTAAGTTTTGTTGTTGTGCTGTGAGATATGATGTTAAAGAAAGATGAATATACTTCACTCTACCTTGGTATATGTGAGTGATTTTTATTTTTCTGATATGTAACATCATTACTCTCTTTTGGAATACACTTATAGAATCATAGAATAGTTAGAGTTGGAAAGGACCTTAAGATCATCCAGTTCCAACCCCTCTGCTATGGGCAGTGACACCTCACATTAAACCATGCCACCCAAGGCTCTGTCCAACCCGGCCTTGAGCATCGCCAGGGATGAAGCATTTACCACTTCCCTGGGCAACCCATTCCAGTGCCTCACCACCCTCACAGTAAAGAACTTCTTCCTCATATCCAATCTAAACTTCCTCTGTTTAAGTTTGAACCCATTACCCCTTGTCCTATCATTACAGTCCCTAAGGAAGAGTCCCTCTCCAGCATCCCTATAGGCCCCCTTCAGATATTGGAAGGCTGCTATAAGGTCTCCATGCAACCTTCTCTTCTCCAGGCTGAACAGCCCCAACTTTCTCATTATCTTTATATATTGTTAAATAAGCAAAAATGGCTTTAATTTGGTAGGTTGGCATATGTTATACATGATAAAGATCTTACCCAAAATAAATCTTTACATGAATAGAAGTGAAAAAAATTAAAAGCAGTGAATGCTGATGACGAAACTCAGGCTGCATGGTCCTTAGATACACCATCACAACCATGCTGCATGCTGCACATTTTAAAACTACCAAAATTACCTGTGGCATAAGAAAATAAGACATCCTTTAATGCTAATGTAATTTTTTTCTGCCAGTGATGAAAGACAAATGCCAGAAACTCTGTGTGATCTTCTTTTGGACTTTGGATCTGAAGTTTCATTCAAAGCCATAGTGAAGCGTCAGCTAATTCTTACCAATCACACTGGAATCAGTGCTCCATTCAAACTAGAAGCTGAGTATTTTACTGCCTACTCACTTATTCCACCGCAAGGTATCTGCTCGTAAGTCTTGCTTTTCTGCATAATGACTCCAGTACTAATCTAGGTCGGGATTAAATTTGAATACAGAATAGAATGCTATTGCCTCTGTCATGAGATACACTTTCTGCAGTGCTCTGGTGGGTTTTTTAAGCTCTTACCCTGACTGTAGTAACAAAACCTGCTGGTGAGACTTCTTGCAGAAACAGGCAGCTTGCAATGCACGGGCAAAAGATTTAGCTGATGCAAATGGTGAACACTCTTGTTGCCAATGGATATAAGCTGGTTTACACTGGCCAAGACTCTGTTGTGTTAGATTGCAAGTAGAGCCTTACAATTCTCAAGTTGATTCACTCTTAAGGATTTTGCTGTTAAAAAAATGTTTTGCAGGCAATCCTTTAGGTTATAATAGCCACTAATTTGAGTCAAGTAAAGCTATTACTTTAGCAGAGTCCTTCTCATTTCCCTGAAGTTGCTCTTTTAATTATTTAAGCTCCTCAAGCTACTTGGTGAAAAGAAGAGGACCCATCTCAATACATGCAGCCAGAAGAGCAGAGTCAGGTAGGATAATAGCTGTTAATCCCTTAGTGGACAGAAGGCAAGAGCCAACTGTCTAACATATTCAGCATTAAAATTACCAGTCAGGTTATTTGATTCCGGAAGTATCTGGCTGAGTCTGCACTGTTAAATGACTTAGCTCCTCAGGCATTCTTGAGTTTGAAAGCACACATTGCACAAGCATTAGGTCAACTTCTCTCTTCCCCCTGCTTCTTTTTTCCTCTCTCCACCCCCAAATTGCTGTTTTTTCTCTCCCCCTCTGTTTCTTTCTCCCTCTCTTTCCTCTTCTTTTTCTTGAAATCAGCAGACTGGAGCAAAGATGAGTGATTCTGGTGATAGTTCACTCCCAGGATCGCGCCCAGCACACCGTACGGATGACATGCATAACATTTGGCTATTTCCCTCCTACACAGTCTTCCAATGCAATCACAGCTGGCTTTTCTCTCTCAAATCCTTTCATATACCTTCTCCGCTGTGGGGAAGAACAGAACAATTCCTTACCGCAGAATCCATCTATCATTTCCGATGCATTGTACTGAAAAATAGTAATATTTGGAGCCGCATGAGACCCAGGGAGGGGGTAAATGGGAGAAAAATGCTATAATATGTGGTTGTGTCTTCTGTATCCAAGATAAAACGTGGACATATTGGTACCTTGCCATAGTGTTTGGTATCTGTTACAAAGACAGAGCTTTTCAGCTGTTGAATTAGTACTTAATATTGTAAGAATGCTGTTCTGACAGATTCCATGCAAGCTTTTTGATTTATAAGGCTAGGTGACTCAGAATGTGGAAAGGCTTTGCTCTTTGTAATTCATTCTTTGCGTTGGAGAGCACACAGAGGTAATCAGGCAGCTGCTAATAGAAAGACAACCAGTTAGCACAAACTTTAGCTTATTTTTCTCAAATTTAGGGTGTTTTCATGTAACCATTTAGTCCCTTGCATATCCTCAAAAGTCCTGGATCAGGCTGCTGAAAGGGAGCCCTTCTATAAAATAATCTGAGTGAGAACTAACTCTCAAAATCATATTATGACCCACTGCAGAAGGGAGCTTGGGTAAAGTGGTGTGAATGTGGGTTGTGTCAACGATCCCAGGTGGTTTGGGTTTTTTTTTTAAGCCAGTGAGGTTAGGCTGATCAACACCAGCTGAAAATATGGTCCTATATATTCTTTGAAAGACTTTGTTCCATTTCCTCAAAATTCATCAAATGATTCTTTGCTATGCTCCTTCAGAGTTTGCTGCAGCACTGCTGTCTCATGGGAAGGGAGTAGCTTTCCACATACGACCTTCCACAGGAACTCTGAAAGCCTTCCAGCAGCTAATCATAGAAGTAACAGCTTACAACAATATGTGGGGAGAGTACCGGGATGACCTTGTCTGTAAGGTAGGTGGGGCTTCAGTTTTGAGTGAAGAATTGCTATGGCACATTTTATACCAATTATATTTTCCAGATTCCTTTCTGTTAAAAATACTCTTTCAGCTTATTGGGACTTGTGTAAAAATTCAGGGAATATATTTCTATACCACTACCTCCAATAAGGGACAAGTGTTTTCTCTTACAGAGCGTGGTTTAGTTCTGGGGTAGTGTGTTGATCTCTTGAGAGGTTTTCATGTGCCTTTAAAATGACTGGAGCAGTTTTGATTTATAAAATCTGTTTGGTACCTGGCCAGTGCACTGCTCTGTTCCACCAATGTAATATATTGTGTTGTATGCAAAAGCCACGGGAAATCTGATAAATGCAATCTCCTGCTAAGAAGAGCTTTCATTAGCGTATGAGCTAGATACTAACAAAAGAAACCCATGAAAAAATATTTGGAAATCTAATAATTTTTCAAAATGTATTTTTAAGCTGAGAACTGAAGTTTTATCTTGATTCTAATAGTGGCAGTTCTTTTTTTAATAGGTGGGAGATTTACAACCTAAATTAATTCCTATGCAAATGACTGTGAAAGGCTGTCCAATCTTCTTGCAGCTGACAGGACCACAAACAAAGTCACCTATAATCAGGTACAGTGCAAATTACTGGCAAAGAATTAAGTACGGTTGGACTATAGCCAACATACACACCTGATCCCATCTTTTGTGATGTAATGAGATTAGCAAAGTGACTGTCAAAGTACAGTTTCTGCTTCTATAACACAAATACACTTGGCTCTGCCAGCACAATTGGAAAAGAATCTGTATACAAGCCTTCATAGGTTTGCCAGCAATCACTGTTCTGGGGTTGTAGTTGTAGAGGTTCACCCAGTTCAGCCTTGTTTAATTCTGTGGAGACAGAAACTGGTACCTGGTGGCAGTTATCATCATCATTCACAGTTCATTTCTCCCTGCTCCTTTATATAGATCAGGAGAAATGTAGCCCCAAAGGTAAATAGTGGCAGAGGTAGGTTTAAGCTCTCTTCTAGAGCAAATTGCACCTGCATATCTGTGTAAGGGGTGTTTGTTAATGAGGACCATGACACTTCATGCTCAGCCAGCTGCTATGCAGTATGGCTGCTTATTGCTGACTTCAGAGGAATTATCATTGGGTATCATATTGCAGCCAAGAGCATCTGCAATATCAGCGCTGTATCAGGATATAGAAAATAGATTTAGCTATATTCGACACCCAACCAAAACCCAGCACCTTTATGCACCTGGAAATGTCTGACATGGGTAACTGTCATGTAGCTGTTTGCTGCCACTGCCAGGGTGTTTCATATACCTGATTTCATGTGTTTACCTTGAAGCCTCTGAGACAAGTAAGAAACTGGAAAAAAAGAGACATAATATTGTGCTTCACAGTATAGGCCATGCTTTACCTGATAGCCACCCTTAACAGACTGCTAATACAGCCAGATGTTTCCACTATTAAACAAATCTTTGGTGATTTCAGACATGCACTCTTATTTTCTGCATCTGCTGACAGCAAGATTTCCCCCCTCAGGTTTGGCACTCATGTCTCTGGAGGGCCCCCTATCTTTCGGAGGGTCCAGCTCAACAATCCCACTCCCTTTGGTAAGAATGACTTTTGTTCAGCAACCACTGACACCCAGAGGGTGTCATGAAAGGACCCATTAACGTGTTAATTAACAGGCCTACTTGTTTCCTAATCAAGATGGGTTTTGTAAAAATAATAATAGTATATAAGAGAGTGTCTAAGCTGTTTTCTAACTTTGTCAGGTCTTTCTGACCATAATAGTATTTATCATTATGGCATTACTGCCAAGAATATTAGTTTGTGTTCTGTAACCGTAAAGCAGATAAGCTCCAGCCACAGTGTAGCAGAATATATGTAGTTGACTCAATGTGTTTTTACTATGGAATGGCACATCCAAACGTGGTGTGCCTGGGGTTTCACTCCTTGTAATAATGGGAATTCAGGGTTTTCCACCCTGGTTTTGTGAATCTCTAACAGCACTAACCTTGGTTAATCAGATGTGCTACCTGCTTCTTAGTGGCATCATCTGGCTCTCCTGTGTTTAGTCTTTATCTCTTGAGTGAGATATTAAACTCTTCAAAGCAAAGGTCACTTTTTTTTTTCCCTGAATGCCACCAGACACATCTGCTAAACAAACAAAATGTTCATAATTTATTTAATATTATTAATAGTATAGGTTAGGACCTAAGTGGCCAAGCCGTAATAAGAGCACAGTACATGTGACCTTAAATCCTTTCAGTTTACAGCGAAAATGGAAAGCTTAAGATATGCTTCAATACAAATCCGGTTGCTAGACATAAATTCATTGCTTGATGCTCTGGTTCTCCGGTACCAGCTAAGATATGAGTCTTCTCTGTGACCAGTAATTGTCCTTTCTGCTCTTCAATTCAGACATCCGCCTGGACTGGGAAGTTTACAACCAAGAACAAGATGCTAACAAACTAGTGGACCTGTTAATGTTCTTTGAAGACCCTTTTCCTCTTCAGAACACAGATGAAAATGAGACTGGATCAATTGGTAGCACCTTGGAGTCGGAGGTCGTGTTAAAGTTGGATCAATCTGCCATTCCCCACGGAAGCATTTATCCAGTTTCGCAAACCACTGATGAGGTCAGCTGTTAGTCTGTTTTTCATACTGCTGCTGAGATACATTATGGGTTTCTTGGCACGTAAGGTTGAAAACAATAACATGAGATATAACTTGTAACTAAGAGCTGGATTGTTAAAAGAAATGCAGCTCCTCTCACAGTCAAAAAAAAAAAAAACAATACATGAGCAGATGGCCATTGGTATCAGCAACCAGTTTCCAGAATAAGCTGTAAGCAAATAGCTCTTCAGCTTCTACTTTTCTTAAAACTACTAAAAAAGCTTCTGAGATACTTCTTAAAATGCTGTCTTTCAAAAACTAATGCCACTTTTACATGAAAGTGTTAGGATGACTTAAACTCCTTAATTTGGGTCTGCTAATTTTATGGGGACTTTATGGTGTCAATGTGTGCAGTAGTCAGAGAGCAGAAGCTAACCTGCAAAGATCAGATTGCAGGTAATGAGATGGAGGTATCTACCTTAGTGCTTAAAGTAGATTGGTTCTGTTAGATGTTAGCGTGTTCTAAGAGAACATGACATGTAAAGTTTGAGTATAATATGGCAATTTACCATCTTGAAAGGCTGGGAGTGACAAGAAGTTATCATGCAAGATATGTATATTTCTCTGAAAAAAGCTTTACAAAAAAGATACTAAAATCTCATTTTCTCTGCTTCAGCTCAGAAGGCACAGTTGTTCTGAATACACCTCTAAGCTTTCATGTAAAACAAGGGAGCATTATTGCTCTGAAGTGCTGGTTTGTATAACTGGCCAGAGATGACACAGCTGGGTAGAACAAGACCCAGGCATGCACATTTTCCAACTTGCCCAGGACCTGTTTCAAGACAGCAAACCTATGCATGAAAAAAATTAATGTACAGGACACATCCACATGTCCAGCTTTTGTGCTAGAAAGAAAGAAGCTGGAGCTGGCCATGCTGACTGACTAGCGCAGCAGTTAGTTCCCTGTTCACTTCACTTGCATTCCTATTTTGCAGCGTAACAGTTTTAACCATTCCCCACCCTTGTGTCCCTGCAGTTTTCAGGCTCTGACAGCAAAGACAAGGAGATCACCACCCAAGGACCCACAGTACAGAAACTTGTCTCTGTACTTGTACGACCTCATGAAGGGGTTCCTGCAGACAGCCCCTACTCCATAACTCCAAGACAGATAGTAAGATTTTACACTTTCTCTATGCTTAGTTTTAGCATATTTTCTGCAGGACAGAGGAAACAGAGGAGGAGGAGGTTTGAGGTAGGGGCTATTAAACAGTGAAACAGTAGGCTAGGAGGCTTTGGGATCTTGAAGATGACCATGAGAAGAGTTTCCAAAGTCAACAGAGAAAAGAAAGTGTCCTGCCTACATTTGAGCAGTTAACTGATGATTGGAATTAAGTGTTCGGTTGTACTAGGTGCTCTAGAGTGGTATCTCTGGTCCTCTTACTTGTGTTGCCTTGATGAAATGTGTGGCATTTGGTGAGAAGAGGCATCCAGCCTGAAGCTTTGGAAGGATGTCATTTAACCAGGGTAGATTTGCTAAGTAGATGTGGGACAGCTAGAAGGCAGGCTGCTGCTCTGTAGACAACTCTTCTGGATAAACTGTTGTAACCCAAAGTATTTAAAAAGTGACTGTGCAAATAGGGGCCATGGTGTTGCAATTTCTTAGGAGTAAGATAAAGCAAAGACAGCACTGGAAATGTCTCACTGAGGGACAGGGTTGCCTGAAACATCAGTGTGACAATTTTAATTCCTAATATTAGCAAGCCTTTTGCCAAAGAGCTTCAGTTACAAGTTAGAATGAGCTAAAGATTACATAAAAGAAATAATTACATAGATGGCATCTCAAATAAATGAAGCCCATGGCCAACTCTGGGGTTATTTGGGCTGAGATAGTTCCAATAAACAAGTGCTGCGTTGTGGAGGCAGACTTTGTAAGGGCTGCCAGGAGACAGGTTTACCCCTGTGGAATGGAGCTGATGCCTGTAGAGTCATTCAGGTTGTCCTCTGCAGAAGCATTCTCCATGTTTCTACTATTGCTCCAGGAAGATCTGTTAGCACAGGTGTTGTGCAGCACAGCTGGCCAGACCTGGCTTATATCCATGGCTGAACAGCTAAGCTCCCTCTGACCACAATGCACAGACCCTGCAGTGTTGTATGACATGACACAGCTCACAAGCTGTGCTCTGGCCCTGCTAGACTTTAGGCAGAGCTCTCTTATGCTCCTCAACACTCTGAGCAGCGAATGTGGTGCAAGGAGAGCTGAGCTAGTTTTGCTTCTACTGAATGTAGGTCCAAGAACAGCAAACGTCTCACCCAGTGGTCACATGAAAGGGGGGAGTTTGCATCTGCACAGCGGGAGCCTGAAAGCAGTACACAGCACAAGGCCCCTGAGCTTACAGACTTGGCTAGACGTGAATTGGCTCTGTAGGGAGATGGCAAAAGTTTTTCTGCAGCGATAGCAGGACTTAACCATAACATGATCTTAAGGTCCTTTCCAACCCTAACTATTCTATGATTCTATGTATAATGCACCTAAATAAAGCAGAATCTATTGAACCTGTAAATCCCAGAAAATCCACTGTAGCTGAGTGGTGTATTTGATTACATTCCCTGCTTTCATGTAAAATAAAAAAATTAGCAACTGTGAAATACCCCAAAGTCACACTTGTAACCCTTTAAAAAACGCTGCTTCTATCTGCGAGCATTGTTAGTTGTGGGAGGATCATCTGAGTCAGCCATGGAGTAAGAGTGTGCAGAACTGGGTGTTTTTAAAAACAAACACATATGTTTGTGTACTTAGAGAGTTGGTCTATGACTGTGCTTAAACTCTGTTAATGATAGAGAGTGGCTGCTCTGATATTTGCAGCTGAAATAATTGTCAGTTTTGTTGTCACATGTTGTCATTTTATTGCAAGCCTGAGAGGAGTTCCTGCTGCTTGCGCAACTCAGTTTTAGTTGCTGAGTGCTGAGAAGGATGCTTGTGCAATCCCCACACAACTGAAGAGCTGTCTCTCAACTGCAGGTGGTTCCAGGAGGTGGCAGCATCTCCGTTTGCATCTCCTTCACCCCACGTGTCCTCCCAGAGACTGCGACTGAAGTGCAGTGTGAAGGGTTTGTGCTGGGTTTCATGAGCTTAGACAAGGTAAACTGACTCTCACGGCAAGGCTAAAGATCACAGCATCACAGAATGCTTTGGGTTGAAAAGGACCCTATAGCTCATCCAGTTCCAACCCCCTGCCGTGGGCAGGGACACCTTCCACTAGACCAAGTTGCTCCAAGCCGCATCCAACCTGGCCTTGAACACTACCAGGGATGGGGCAGCCACAACTTCTTTGGGCAGCCAGGGCCTCACCACCTTCACAGTAAAGGACTTTTTTCCTAATATCTAATCTGAATCCACCCTTTTTCGGTTTAAAGTCATTCCCCCTGGTCCTATCACTACATGCCCTTGTAAAAAGCCCCTTCCAGATTTCTTGTCACCTCCCGTTAGGCACTGGAAGCTGCTCTTCTCCAGGAAGCCTTCTCTTCACCAAGTCGAACAAGCCCAGCTCTCCCAGCCTGTCTCCATAGGAGACGTGCTCCAGCCCTCGGAGCATCTTCGTGGCCTCCTCTGGACTTGCTCCAAGAGGTCCAAATGACTAGAAAATAATTGTTTCCCTTCCTGTAATTTATGTACAGGCTGCTGTGTACCTGGTCCAGTCTGTATAAACAGTCCTGTTCCTGCTACCATGTTACATCCTTCCTTAACTGGGGTTGTTCATTTGTTACATTTGCTTTGGAAGCATTCTGGGATAGGAATGTCCCCATCTTCTTACATTGGTGCAGTAGACCCCAGACAAAAGCCCAGGGTTTGAAACACTATCACAACATCAGGTTTTATTGATAACAGTAGCTAACAATGGGACTGAGACTCAGGACTGCTGAGTTCTGTTCCTGGCTCTGCATCCACCTTCCTGTGTGAATTTAGACAGCATCTTTCTCCTCTGGGAAACTTCCTCTTCCCCACAACTCCAGCTCAGAGGCTAATGTGAGGCTTGAATAATGTTATATGAATTGTTCTGCAGCTCTCTGATATGAATCATTGCAAAAGTGCAAGGTAAAATGAATGAATGATAACAGAATATTTAATAAAACCATCCCTGATGGGTTTTATTCCTGGAGGAAGGAGCATCTGCATTAACCACAATTCAGAGTTCAACTACTGCTTAGCTTTTGCCTTTCTTTGCATGTCACCATTGTGCCTTACAAACAAGCAGAATCCTATTTTGTCTAACAGCCTCTTGGGCTAGAAGTAGGTTTGGGGTTTTATTACCATCAATTTATACATCATTTCTGTTTTCAGCGTACAAAGACAGTACCTAACAAAGTACATCGCAAACACCGCTATGAAGTACCACAGCTACGAGTAGACTTACAAGCTTTTGTAAGGCATGCTTTGTAAGTACCCTCACTCCCGTGGCTGGTACAGCCACAGAATAGATCAGCCTGGAAAAAAGGGCACTGACCAGCTTTAATTCTTTACACTCAGGTTGACAGTAGACATGGATCTTGACAGAGGAATGGTGTTTTATGCAATGGCAAGTGATCTCTTACCAGATCATCCCGTGTTAGGAGTAAGTATTTCACGCATGGATGTCTCTGGTTGGTTTGTACTATTGTGAGAATTCAGAGCTGCATGCACCTGGTTTTTAAAACACATCTTTATCCAACTAGCCTCATGTTGCAATTGCCTGTATTGCACATAGGAAGATAAGTAAAACTGAAAGGACTTTAAGTACTTTTTAGCCAGGAATAAGCAAAACTGAGCTCAGGCAGTGCCTAATTTATGTCTTTCTCTTTCTTTGAAGAGGGGCTTGTAAGTAAAAAATAAGTATTTAATTTCAGGATAAAAGATCTGATAGAATAAGTCATTCAGAGCAGCCTGGTCAGTTCCTGTTTCTCTTGTCATTCAAAGGCTTTTTAACCATATTACATTATTTATGTATTGCGTTTTTTACTCAGGACATTTTGGAAAGCACAAGCAGAAAATACTGGGTTGCTTTGGGGTAAAGCCCTTCAGATCTCTGCTGATGCTGAATGAGCAGACAGACCAGCACAATCCTCTCCAGGGAGTTAAAGTTAATCAGTTTTGAATCATTTCTCCACCAGGTTTTGACCAATTCGGTGATGACTCAAAGTCTGAAACTCATCAATTACACTAAGGTTCCTCTGTACTTCAGGCTTCTTCTGTCTACACCCTTCAGCCTCTCCAGCACAGATCCACAAAAGAGCATCAAAACATCCCACAGCAAGAGTAAGGAAGAAGGACATCAACCGCAACTTGTACTTTATCCACAGCAAAACATGCTGGTAGGCTCAAAAATAATAATCCTGTGCCAGAATAGATAGTTTACTGTAACTGGTGTGTTAGCGTGGCCCAGATGAACCGCAAGACAAACACAACCAGTCTGGAAATCTCTCAGTTCCAGGGGAAATGTTGGTGTATCAACAGAAGCCAACTACTGCAAGTCTGACCCCTATATTGTGGGTACAAAATGTTTTTCTGCAGTGGCCCTTGATGAGCTTTTCTCATCAATTCTGACCTGTTGCAGCCTCCTGCAGAAACCCTGTAGTTTTTGGAGCTCACATAAATCAATAGCCATATATATATGCTGGCCAAATTAAAAGATTCCCAAAGGCTGCAGGCCCTTATTTCCTGAAATTAGATACAGGCAATGCAAATAGAAAAAAAATTGGTTTGCTTGGGGTCTACACAATGATATTAAAGGAAACAAAGCCCAAAGACAAGAACGAGCTGGGGTGCAAAGAGTCTCTAACCGTTGTATTTTTGAAGTGCTGCTCATTTTTTAGTGTTCATTTTGAGATGGATGCATATCTTAATTCTGCACATGTGGGAAGAAAGATGACTTGCATGTTTAAGACAGCTTTGGGAATATGGTATTTGTAACCTCAGGAATTTAGAACAGGAATTTGTCTTCCTAGAGTCTGTTTCTCTGCTGTGGTTCACAGATTAGCTGTTCACCTTTACACTCTATCTCTGTGTACTGGATTCATAGGAAATAGCTGTGGTTTTTCTTGAATTGTAATGCTTTGTTCCAATGGGAATTTGGTTGCTGGCATTGACACCTTTGGGTTCCAGTGGGAAAATGTGCATCTGGGCCTTTGAGCAATGTTTACTTTGGATTTCCTTCACATTGTATCTTCTTATGTGATGATCATCTGAATTCCTCTTCCCACAGGTGAAAGTGTCATTCCACACAACTCCGGAGTTACTTACGTATCAACATTTGCCAGACACCCAGCTGCTTCCTGGATTCCAAGTGCTCCAGTTTGAGAACGGAGAGAGAAAGCTGCAGTTTAATCAAAATCTGGTCATTGAATATAGTAACCACACTACCCAGGTAAGATCAGAACCAGATCTCTGGGCCTTGAGAAAGGGCTGTGTTCTATCAGCATCTCTGTTTGGGTTGCCTTAGGGTTTCCTCAGCTTTGAAATACAGCCATCTCTAAATTGTGTCATCCAGGTCAAGTGAATGGCCAGGGATTTGCAAATAGCTCTCCATTGAAGCTGCAGTTGACACTGATATGGACAGACTAGTTTTGGGTCTGAACCCTGGTGCCCCAGCTGTTTGCACAGCATGACAGGGATGGTGATCCAACTCAGTCCAAGGGCAGCATGCCCAGTCACAGTCTGACTTCCAATGTCCTTCTGAGACATGGGGTCAGGACTGTCCCAGGGATCCTGCCAGCAACTGAGTCACCAGGCATTGCCTCCTGCAGTACCCGGGTGCTTCTTGAAAGTCTCCTGCGTCTGTCTAACTCATGTGGTGTGTTCACAGCCCACACACATCTAAAGATCAGTCTCTTCCAGATAGAAAGCTGTAAACCCCTCAAAGTGTTCAGCAGTTCCAGTATGCTGCAGGCATTGGTGGGGTGTTTTGTTTGTGTTTTGCTTCGTACCAGGTATTTCTCAGGAGTGATCATGTAAGGTCCCAGCACCATACCTAAGATAAGGTCAATTTAATAGTAATCTTGGGCAATCTGCACAAATTGAATGATTCACAGTGGGTCATGTACAGTCCTAAGGGACACTGAGATGCTGTCATGTCTGCTTTTCTACAGAAAACCCAAATAAGAAGTGAGGATGTTCATTCCATGTTATTTCATTAAGATCACAGTGTCTGGTTTGAAAACCTGTCCCAAAAAAGTAAAACAAGCAACAACTTAATTCACTGAAAGCTGTAGAACGGGGAATCAACTCTATTATGAAGGAACACAAAGCAGCTACTCTTGATTCAGTGCTTGAGGTTAAGAATGATCCACCTGCAGCAAATTCTATTAAAGCTCTACAATAATCAGGTGTTTTTTTTTTAACTCCTTTCCATTTCCTCTGTTTTTGCAGCTGGTCCCGGTGACTGCATACCTCACTGTTCCAGTTCTAAAGCTCTCCTGCCACAAGGTTCATTTCAAGAGCTGCTTTGTTGGACAGACCAAGGTTGAACATATCTTCCTGTGTAACACGAGTGGCTGTAGAAGTTACTGGACTGCTTTGCTGGGTATTCTGCATTTGCAATTGGATTTCTTTGTTATATAGTTTTACTATTCAGTGGTTTTATTTAGTAAGACTGCCTGCATTCACTCAATAGATAGCCAATATATGGAGATGTTGGCTGCAAACATTATCAATCAGTCTGCTTCTGTTGTCATGTTCTCACGAGGGCTTTTTCTTTTTTTTTAACATCAGTGTACCTATCTCTTGCTTTCAGCAGTTACTCAAGATTTAACCAAAGATTGGATCACAACCCCTGCAAGTAATAGGAGTGCTTTGCTCATTCATAATACAATCCTAAAAGGAAACAAGAAGCAGCAGCTCCTCATGCATTTGGTTTGAGCTTCTGCCTAATGATGTTAAAAACATATGGGCTTCAAAGGAAAGAGGATCAGGGCTTTATTATTTTGACATGGAGGCCACTGATCCCCTTGATTAGGGGATGAAAACAGACATTGCCACATGCAGGACATGATTTATTAGTCAGCTAGTGCGGAGGCTCATTGGTTTGAGCATGATAGGCTGTACAAGCTTATATGAAGGGATTTGCATTTCTTTCTTTGATATTTGCCCCTTTCATTACAGATGAACAGGAAAGGCAGAACAACGTGAAGGTGTTTTCTGTCTCCCCTACTAATGGCATTTTGGAGGCACGTGAAGAGGACCCACCTACCAAAGCGATTCTGCAGATCAGCTTTACTGCAAGGTACCATTAACAGGACTGAAATCTTGCTGCTATTCCCTGTCAAGCCCCAGTTTATGATGTGAGTGGTCACTGACAGCAAACAGCAAGTCTGCTCTTTTCTTGTGTTACCAGGCTGCTCATTTTGCTTCTAATACATCCCAGTCCTGGGCTCCCAGCTGGTACTTATTCCACATAACCACGTTCTCTATGTTGCTCCTATATACGGGATTTCTTTTGTATTTGACATCCAGAATTTCAGCTTTGGATTAATCCACTTGAAATCATGCTGTTCCAACAGTTGGCATGACACACTGACTACATACCACTGGATAAAATCTCTTTCTTTAGGGCAACATCTTCAGCAGCAGGCAGATCTCAAAGCTGTCGAAGTCAGTGTAGAGGCTGATACAACTGAGTCCTTTATGCATCCAACACTTAGGACAGAGGGTAAAATGTGCCCAGAGTAGTTCAGAATTCCACTAGAGCACCTGTTTATTCTGCAGGAAAGTGCAGTGTCTTTTTGTGGTCAGTCTCAGGCATCCTTCACTATAGTTTATGTGGCTCCTCTCTGAAAGAAATGATTTGAACTCCTGTACTTCCCTACATGCATTAAGAGTAGCTCCTGATGAAACAAATAGAGCAAAATATTGTTCTAATGCAGTGATACCATTTGTTTTGCATAGCCTGGTGCAATGGTTAGTGTTATAGTCAAGGTGTTTGAGAAAGAAAAGCAACAAGGTATTTTTGTCTAGTCCAAAGGTTTTCCATATAGTAAAGGTAACATGAGCTGCAGGAAAATGCCAGTAAAGAAGTGAGCAGATGAAAATGACTTTGTCCTATAAACATCATAACCTTTGTCAAGGCTAGGAACTGGTTGTGCATGGCAGAGGTAGGTTGATGACATTGAGCAGTGTGGTATGGTGTGATGACACTCCAGGGCGAAGGGATGCTATCTAGAGGCATCAGGACAGGCTAGAGCCGTGGGACAGTGCCAACCTCATGAAATTCAACAAGGCCAAGTGTAAGGTCCTGTACATGAGCCAGGGGGGAATCCAAGCACAAATACAGACTGGGGGGACTGGACTGAGAGCAGCCCTGAGGAGGACTCAGGGGTGTTGGGTGTTGAGAAACTGATTTGTTTTTCCTGATAGGAAAAAAATTCTTCCCTGTGAGGGTGCTGAGGCCCCGGCACAGGTTGCCCCAAGGAACTGTGGCTGCGCCATCCTTGGCAGTGTTCAAGGCCAGGTTGGACAGGGCTTGGAACAACCTGGTCTAGTGAACGGTGTCCCTGCCTGTGGCAGGGGGGTGGAACTGGG
>JANRGW010031578.1:8528-23438 GCA_024733675.1 Psilopsiagon aymara | reverse complement strand
CCTGCCGGGGGAGCGTGGAGGGAGAGGAGAGGAGAGGAGGGGAAGGGCTCTGGGCTGCCCCTCTGCGCTCCTTCTCCAGCCGGGACCAGCAGCGAGCGGTGCCCGCCGGGTCCCCACTCTTTGGGGGGCAGAAGCAGACTGCGGGAGCTGCAGGGGACCCTCTCAGCTACCGCGGGTTGTCAGGGGGTGCTCGCCCTCACAACCTGCTGCCACGGAGCACTGCCGCCCATCTCCTGTTAGCATCAGTCGGACGGGCCTTACCGGTAGCAGAGCTGATCCCAGATGCCTCTCTTTGAAAGTTGCTTCTGCCCCAGGAGGGAGTTTGCTCCTCTTTGGAAAAGCAAGGCGAGGTTGCCCCCTTCCTTCCGAAGGAGGTGGACATGCCGTGCTCCACATGGAATATCTTTTCCCAGTCACAAACCTGTTCATTCCCAGGTTCAGGAACCTCTAACAAGACTGGTACTGCTCTACTTTCCCCACTCATGGGATGTACTAAGAAAAGACCACTTTTGAATGCTTTTTTCTTTGTTATTCATAGTGATTCTGTAAATTACAGAGGGTTTTTTTTCATCCCTGGTCTTTGCCAAGAAATGGATCTCTGATGATTCCTTGAGGGTGGAAAAGGCCATATCCATTCATGGAATGGCTGCATCCAGCCTGAGACTTGCCAAGAGTGTTTCTTTGATGTGATTGTGGAGACAGAGAGAGGATGGGTCTTCTCTGGTCCTTTCACTTGTGTTCAGGTCACATTAATCTGCTTTTAGCTGCAGCCACAGTCGTGGTACCTAGTTTTAGCACCCTTTCTACCCAGCCTTTATTCCTCTTTGAACTGGAGGGAGCTGTGCTTACCCTTGCCAGCTGCAGCTCTGCTCTCCTTTTCCCTCAGCTTACTGCAATGGCATAGCTTACAAAAGTGACTGCTTAAAGGGTAAGCTAGCGGGCACATTGTGTGTGTGAGGCACCGACCTCACTTCAGGGCTTTGCTTTCAAAATAGGCTAATCCTTCACAAACTTCAGAGATGAATCCAGATTCAGGTTCCTTTGAAATGCCCAGTGGGATACCACATCCCCAGACACCCACGTGCAGACATGCACTCTGCGTTCAGTTCTGCCACCTGCAAAAGGTACCTAGAAATGACGTTGTGCCTTGTGCACATTTCCACTTGGGGACTGCTTCTGGGCTACTGAATGAAGTGGAACAGACACAACAGAGAGGAAGAACCCACTGTAACTACAGCAATCCAGGGCCGTTTGGGTTTAGAAGAACTGAACAGTAACCCTTTCTACTGTTTGCTTGTGTTGACACAGTGTGCCAAAGTCGGAGTGAAATTAAACCCAGGGAGAGGAGGACTGAGTTGAGTGGAAGACTTTTGCTGATGGAAAGAGTCTTACTACGTGCATAAGAGGGACTGCAATTATCTTAAAGCACTGATCAGTGTAAAACCAAAAGGCATTCAACTTACTCCCCCTCTGTTATAGAGTGAAGTCAATGGAAGTTGTCTGATCCCCCACCTTCAACATGCAGCATTTGGAAACCACTTCACAACGTTAAACATTTATTAGGAAAGAGAACTATTACAAAAAAGATATCCAGAGTCTAAATATATACATGAGGCTTAAACATAGCATTTTCCTGTACCTTTAGCTATAAAAATACATTAGATTAACTGTCTCCTAATTTATAAATATAGTTCTTTTTTAATATAAAACCCCAAACCTAGTATTTCATATGAAAGCCTTGGTGTGCAATGGAAGAATATACACCCCCTAAGGGGTTATCTTAAAGTTAGTGTCTAGTGTTCTATAACTTACAAAATTCAGTGTGTAGAGTCAAACCCTGATTTATACAATATGAGATACACTGACTTTTTAAAAACTTGATAAGAAAAAGGAGGTGAGATATATATCGTACATATAAAGCCAGAATATCAGGAACTTCAGAGCCTCAGCTGAGTTTGGTTTCAACCACTGTTCATCAACGAGACAGAGCAAGATAACCAGCCTTTTGCTGTTTGCCTTCTCTCCCTCCTGACTGCAGCCCTAGAACACCGTCCAGTAGGCAAAAGTAAAAGGTTTGTCTGAGATGTTGCTTGCACTCTAAAAGTGTTTTACAAAACCCAGAAGCTTATTTACAATGTTCCCATTTGGCCTTTCATGGGGAAAGGAGAACATTTCCTTCTCTGGATGGGGAGATTTACCTGTCTTACATGGCCTGGTCATGCACTGCTGCTGGAGGTGTCATTTAAGAAGTTAAGCAGGGTTGAAGTGCCATTTCAGTGTTCACTAATAAGGAAGTTTAGGCTCATGCAACTTTTTCCTTACTTACCACCTCCTTCCTCCTCCAAGAGAAAAGGTCCACTCATGTGGCAGAACTTGTTACTGACTGGGTATATCTTTGGGCTAAGGAAGGTACTGGTTAAATCCTTGCTTGCATGAGAGAAGAGAGGTTAGACCTGCATTTCTGCTTCAGACACTGACATCTGGAAGGCTCCAGGCAGGAATCTTTACCAGGGCTCCGTGGAGATCTGTTGACGGCCGTAAGGAACCTCTGCTGGTTTGCTCTCAGGAGGACAATCCCAGTGAGACCAGCTAAACTCCCCAACAAGCTGACACCACTAACTCCTGCATGCTCACAGCTCCTGAAAACATGGAACTTCCCGTACACTTGCCAGTGGTTCTCCAGTACAGAATCATCAGGAGGAGGAGGGAGAGAGAGTAGTGAGCCCAGGAACTGGTGGCTTGTCATTAATCTCATAGTAATGTCTGGGCATGCAAAGAAGTTACTGCAGGAGGGACTAAGGCATGAACTTGGTGTGACAGCCACTCAGTGGATGCTATTCATGTAAGAGCATGCTTATACGATTCAAGGCAGTTTAGTTCTCGGTGAGGGACCAGCTACTCTGTGCTTGCCACAAGATGACAGCACCCACAGGGGCAATTACTGCAAATCTGCTGACACAGTTAAGTCCAGCCATAGCTTATTCCATGGTAACTGGTTTGTACACCCACATCTTTAGCACTCCGTGTGTGCTTGGGAGCACCTGCCTTTTCATACTGTACGTCCAGAAATGTATTTTAGGCTATATTCATAAGGGATAAAAAAGCAGTGAGGAAAGCTTGTAAGTTTTACTCTCATAATAATAACTCTGGCTCAAAAAATGAAGATATGTTCATAAAGCCTGAAGGTTACAGAGAAAGAGTAAGCAGGACAGCTTCTTGTGGCTATTCCGCTCCCTGCCCCCCATCAGAAAGACTGCTGTGGGATATTTTCTGTGGGATGTCTACCATGCTACATGCTTAGCATTCAACTTGGTGTCATCATGGTAAGTACAGTGCAAAATCCTCTTGCAAAAAGTGCTATAGTGAAGGTTTGAGATACAATTATGACTCATTCAGAGCTAGAAGTCAGTACCTTGCATTTGCAGCATGTGTGCACACCAAAACATCAGGTTCCAAGGACACTTTAAAGTCTGGTTCTGCTGGGTGAAATACTGGCCCTAAAGGAGTCCTCTAGGAAACTCCCACGAATCTCATTCAGGGCTAGAATATCACCACTATGGAGAATGTGTGTATCTTTAGAGAGACCAAGATAGATCTTTCAAAGGGAATTCCTTTACAGATCCTTCCATGAAAGCTTGAAATTCTGAACTCCAGCTGCAGTCTTCACACAAACTCTGCCAACTTCAGTCACGTTGTATTAACCCAACCGCTCAAGTCCATTTAAGCCAAGTGAAACCCATGTAGAACCACAGAACAGTTAAGGTTGGAAAGGACCTTAAGAACGTCTAGTTCCAACCCCTTGCCATGGGCAGGGACACCTTGCACTAATGGTACCAGAAGCTTCTCTGACATGCCACTGATGTTCATGTCCCTCAGGGGTACAGTTTGAAAGCAGTATCCTGCAAACACTGTCACAGCTAGCAGACAGATGGACAGCCAGGGACTTGTGCAGTGCAAGTGTGTGCTGTGCTGCCAGTAGGGTCAGTTAAATCAGTTTTCAAAGAGCCAGTTGACAAAATGGAGTCCAGTAGATTCAGTGTTTCTAGAGGAATAAAGTTAGGTGTTTCTATTCTCCTTCCTCCCCTCCCTTCCCCCTTGCTCTGAACACGTCCCCCATGTGCCACATGCAGTGTCACATTTGGGCCTTCTGCTTTCATGGGCTCTTCTGGGAGAGTTTGATGGTGACTGTTTTCACTTCGGTATATTCTGCCAAAGCATATTCACCACTGGAAGAGAAGAGAGAGGAGGGAAGGGGACAAGCAATTGTAGCTTATTAATGTGTATTCCCCTAAGATAAGAGATTTACACACGAGTGCATTTTAGATTCTGATTGACAGCTGCTGTAAATGACATCAGGCCATTAAAACCAGATCTAAACTAACTTATACCAGCTATCAGTTTGTCCCACTACTGCTCATAATCATGAAGTACATGCACCTCAGTACATACAGGTATACCCCATTGTAAAAGAAACAAATGCTTGCACAAGTGGAACGGACTGATCAGGAGTAATTAAGAGTTTATAAAGCAGATGAAGGTACTCTAAAAGGTATCACTCAGCTTTTCACATATGTGCATTACATCCACACTGTACTGGCTTAGCACCTCCCTCTGCAGCATACTGCGAGCCTAATAGTTTAAAGCAAATTCAACAACATTTTCACAGTTATTGCATTCACCATCCACACAGGAACAAAACATTGAGCAAAACTCACAGTTCTCTGCCATTGCCTGACATTTTAAAGCCACCAAAAGGAGCCTGTGCATACAGCGCATTGTAACAGTTGATCCTACAATAAAAACATCAATTGTAAAATCACAGTTCAATTCCAAAGAGAAACAAGATGATGATGACAACACCACCACCACAAAAAAGGCTGAAATCTGACAGTTTGCCCTTTACACAGTTCATACACTTGCAAAATCAGATTTTAGCAATAAAATCTTCTTTTGTGACAGAAACAGAAAACATTTGAGTGGTGCTCACTCTGACCTACATCTCACTTCATAGTCTCTAATGGCTAAGACATTCATGCTTGAGCTGGAATTTGTGCTGTGTTCAGAGCTGTGCTTAAAGTAAATAGTACAACCTATTCCCTAATTTAACGAAGCACATTCTGCACTGAACATGTTTACTCAGAAAGCTGTCTATAAACACTCACAAGCAGCCCCACCATCCACTTCCAGGTATAGAAAAGAGTTGGACTGCATTAGACAATTGTGTTGCAGTAAAATGGAAGCACCAGGCATTTCTCTGTAGGTATTAAGTAGCAAAAGCTAAGGCAGATACTTCCTCAGCATCTCAGTAAGATCAAATGACTGAAGAGAGACAGCTATGGCTTGGTGCTGTAGGACTGCACCTTCATGTATGCACAGCAGGTACATCCTTCAAAGCCTAACATCCCATTTTCCTGTAAATGTGACTCAGAGGCAGATTCTTCTGATGCCAAGTCTTGAAATCAACCCTCTGTAGGTATCAAAGTCAGTTTTCAGATCAAATTCCTACCTTAAGGTGGGCAAAAATCAGGATTCCTTCTTTAAAATGATCCTAATATAAAATAAGTGATTTTATGAGCAAAAAAGAGCTATCTTTCAGACAGTGGTGTGATGCCATCTACCGCCCATGCTGATTTGTGCAGCTAAGACTCATCTGATGCTACCTAGACGGTGAAAATCGCTTGCCTGCAAGCGCAGGATTTTGAAAGGCATCATGTCTGGTGGAACTCACTACAGCCACTACACTCCCAGAGATTTCCACTCAAAGAACTACATCGACTGAAGGAACAAAAAGTCCATTTCTTGCCTGTCTGGTCTTTACCACCTTATTTTGATGAATGGATATTGCCTCTAAGCAGAATATTGGGAATTAAGCAGACTAATACAACTTAGATGTGGCACATACACATGACTTCAAATCATACTCCCTCCTCCCCCTTTCCAGGAAACAAAATCCCAGCCCACACTCTGGTCCCACACTGCTTACCAGACTGTTCCTGACTGCAATGCTGAAGCTAGTGTTAATGCTCTGTCCAGATTCTTTGTGAATACTGCAGCTGTGAGTCCATACTCAGTACTGTTGGCTCTTCTTATGACCTCTTCTATACTCTTGAACTTCATAATTGGCTGAACTGGCCCAAAAATCTGCAGAAAGTGAGGAAAGCCTTTGCTAATCGTGGCAATTTTGAAGTGATCAGAATTAGGTGCTTTGTTTGGATACTGTATTTAAAATGCTACATCCTGATCTTCTGGAAGTCACTGACAGTCTTTAAAACTTACTAATTAAACTGACTACAAAGGAAGTACAGTGATGTGCTACAGTAGCTAATACATGCTAAGATCCAACAACTAGCAGATCATTTGTAACAATCAGAATAAGCAGAGTTAGATCTGGACAAGTTTCAAATGATTCATCCTTACACCATTTATGACTCTCCTTTTGAACTCAGAACCTGAGCGTACTCAAGCAGTAATCATATATTTCAAGGACTGCAAGTTTCCTTCCTTGGTTTGAACTCTTGATTTGGTCACTGTATGAGGTTTATTTGCATGCAGTGCATTTACCAGCATGTGTTTGACCACAAACTTGGCTTCCCAGGTTGCCAGGATAAAGGCAGCAAGCATACACAATGCTTCCCAGCTTCTGGATGGTGTCTCTCATCCTGTACAGTAACAAAGGTGAGGCTCTTTTCTGGCCTGTGTGGCCTTGCAGTGCAATAAACCCTGAGCTAAGGTGAGATACGCTCTCACTTGTGCCACCTTGAGGGCCAGGCTGAGCAGTTTGCCTGGCCTTTAGGCTCATATAAGTGCTTCTAAACTCCTTTGCTTTGGGAGACCCAGGTACTGAAATTGACCCTAGGCAAAGGATGAACGTTTTACAACAAAACTGAGAATGAATGAAACTGGATAAACTTCATAAATTGTGACTTGGAGTCAGTTCATTAACAAAAGGGCTGTCATGAGATTTTCAGCTCTTATTCCCTCTACTTTTAGGCTGCCACTCATGCCCAGACTGACTGATATCTTTCCCAGGCTCCTCAGAGATGCTGTGGCAGATCTGAGCCATCTAAACATTTTGTCAGGAGTGAACAGTAAGCAGCCCCATAAAAAGCACTAGGCTAAACTGTAAAAAACAAGTGCCAGTTAGACTTTGGCAACGACTTATTTTCCTTTGGGGAACATGATGAAAAGTAGATTAACTTCTATTTCAAAGGAATATCACAGGATCTAATCATATACAGCTTGTTCCATTTTTCCGCATATGAATAATGAAAGCCAGAGTATTAGAGTTGCACTTTGCAGGGTTTGGACCACGTTTTCAAAGAGGAAAAAAACATGGAATCATAGAATAGTTAGGGTCGGAAAGGACCTTAAGATCATCCAGTTCCAATCCCCCTGCCATGGGCAGGGACGCCTCCTACTAAATCATGCCACACGAGGCTCTGTCCAACCCGGCCTTGAACACTGCCAGGGATGGAGCATTCACAACTTCCCTGGGAAACCCATTCCAGTGCCTCACCACCCTTACAGTAAAACGGTCAATCCCAGGGGATTTCACCATGAGAACAGAATCAGGGACCATTTCAGACACTAAGGCTACTGGAGAAAAGCTCGTCAGTGGCAGAATAGCAGGGCCGTTCCTTCCCTCCTCACCAGCTTCAGGTCCCAGATTTCTTGTCCCACCTTTCTGCAATAAAGCAACTCCTTTTTTACTAAGCAGTGGAGCAAGCACACATCATACTGTCCTCTCTCATGCTGAATCAGCATGTACCAGAGCTGAGCAATTTCAAGTCCACTCAGTAGGAGGTGTATGAGAACACAGCTGCGTAGAGTGGGAGAGCTTAACTGTCTTCAGAGAACTTGAAAACTTCAGGGCAAAGGAGGCACAGATTGCTCCAGCCTGCCACCGTAACAGTTATTTTTATTCATTTATATTTAAAATCAAGGGTTCAGGCAGAAACCCTTCCATTACCACTAATTCTTATTCAGAAGCAGGGTTTACCTAGGTAAGGCATGTGCTTGTATTTCACATTATATGAAGTTTTCCTGAAATGAGACCCAAAAGCTTTAGGGTAGCGTTATCTACTATGTTTTCATCTGGGTTTATTAAGGTCCACTAGATACACTCAGAGGGGCTACTTTCCTTTTGGAAAACCAAATAAAATGAGGGGAAGCTGCAAGGCATTAGGAAGGCCTGCAAACAGACACCCACTAATTGCACAAAAATTGCTGCTAAAACATCTTGCCACAGTTTTTGCCTGTTTCCTTCTCCTCCTTTGCCTGCCACAATTCCCCCCTGTATGCACATACACTCCAGATGGAAGCTCACCTTGCAGGTACTTCATTAGTAGAACAGATTTCAGCGTTAGGCAGTTGTTAAGACACTGAAATAAGTGAAACTTCTATTCTCTCAGGTTTTCACTTCAACCTACAACCATACCTCTTTTCTTTCCCATTTAAATGCACATACAGGTTCAGGTGACTTGTACTGTACCTCTTCTTTGGCGATACGCATGTTGTCAGTGACCTCTGAAAACACAGTGGGTTTTATAAACAGGCCTCTGTCTTCAATGGCAAGACCCCCACATTCCAGCTTGGCCCCTTCTTTCTTCCCACTTTCTATCAGCTCCAGGATTTTATCAAACTGGTTTTGGTCAATCTGGCAGACACAGAAGGAAAAAAAACAGACAACAGTACCTTTATTATTACTGTTCCAGCGACTGGAGTCATTGCATGTGGCCCAGAAGCACATTTCAGGGCACTGTCAAAGCGAGTGAGTTTATGTCTCATTCTGTGACACAACAGTCAGGCAATAAGCAGGCTGAAAGACAGGACATAGGCACAGCCCTGAGGCACAGAAAACAGGAGGTGAAGTTACATGTGATAGTTCAGTCTGGCCTAATAGTTTGCTGCTATTTGTATTTTCCCTTCCTCGTCTTGGATATGTACTCCCATGGCTCACCTCGCTCCTGCTCTGGGACTTACCAACCTTTTCCATGCACTAACTTTAGCTCAGTAGCACCACGAGAACTGCCTGAAATGGGTTTTGCTGGGCTAGCAACCTCAGCCAGCTCAGCAAGGGATTCTGTCAGCAACAGAAACAGTGCAAGGGAGGGAGAATCAAGAGTATATAAACTACTAAGCTGACTTTGCTGTAATGTGCAGCTTCACCCACAGCTATCTGCCCCCAGCTGGAGAGCCCAGCGAGCTCTGCCTCCAACTCTTTCCACATACACACTGAATGACCAGCCTCAAAGATAAGCCCTGTTAGGGGGGCAACTTCAGAACAACTACTGCTCTGAAGCCATACTCGTAAAATCATACAGATACTGTCAGGCTTCAAACGAACATGCTATTTGCATGATGCATAATTCAGAGATGAAACACATCACAGCACACTGCAGATGGTAAGATTTATCTTAAACTAAAACTAATAAACCCTTTGACAAGTTCATAGACAAATAAAAGACTCCAAGGTGCCCTGGCAGCCTGGGAGGTTATTCTGAATGCCAGGTATCTCCAGATGCTCATACTGGTTCAATACCCCTCCCTAAGCATCTGGTTTTATTTCAGCAGGGCCAGTTGCCAGTTGGGACTGTTTATATGGAGTGTTCCACACTCGACTCCTCCAGATTACAGACTATATCCTGTCCTTAGTTAATCCAGGCCACACGCAATCCGAGTTGTCATGCTTTTAGACAAATATCAAAGCTTCAGGAGGGTGTCTTTGGGGTACTTCTGGTACACAGTGAAAACAGAGAAGAGCACATCCCCTGCCACACAGATGTGTGCATTACATGTGCTGTGGACAGCTTGTACTAAGTGCTCATGTTCCCTCATGTGTTAAGATGCTCCCCAAGAAAACATTTGGATGCTACTGCAGGAGGAAATGTGTGCCCTTGTGCTGCACTCAGGGTGTCACACAGTAAGTTCGGCAGGTGTCACACACATTGTCTATTTGCCTGGTTGCTTAGTTGTCAAATGTAAATAGTTTGAAATATCTGCAAGTGCTTTCCACCCTGGCAGGTCTGTGATCCAGAGCCATCCAGTCCGTCCACTTCACATCACAGAAAACAAAACAAGGATATTTATACAGCTGTAACTTGTTGCGAGGCAAGCTATAGTTAGATGAAAAGACACTGGGGAAAGAAAACATTTGTAAAAATGACATGCAAGGGTGGAACTGTTTGTCATTGTAACTGGAGCTTGCAAGGCTTGTTTAAATTCTGTCCCCTACCCCACTATTATTTATGGTTCGAGTATTGACTTCTATTACAAACACATGATCTGGTAGAGCAACTCCTGCTATTTGTTCAACTGATTCAAAAGAGAAGGAGGTTTCTAAGCATCACTGCAATGGTGAAAATCTGAGAACCCCCAAATCTTCGTATCTTGCTTCATTAAGTCAAGACTCCAAGGGGCAAGTTTTTCCTTTTCCAAGCCTAGCTCTTGTAATCCTATGGAATAATCACATAACCATCTGGTGGACACAGACTCTTTCTACTTTCATATTTTACTTTTATGCTTTAATCCTAAAGCAGACAAACATCTACAGTCTAAGGAAAATATTCACCATCTTAAAATTCAAACAATAGGTTTGGGGCTGAATAAGTACTGGCGAGCAACTGCCATGAGGCAGTCTTGGTGCTTGTTTTATTCCAGGGCTTGCAGTCCACAAATGCCAGCATTTGGGGTTCTACAGTAACAAAACTATTCCAGCCTTGTTCTAATCCGATCCCTGTTCTAGTCCACCAGGATGTCAGTCCCATCTAATGCAGTCTGCTGCTCACAGTTGTATAATGCCCTGGTTAACCACTTTGCCATCTGTGCAGAATTACTTCAATACTTCCTGTGATACAGCTCACAGGAATCCAGAGTTAAAAACCCCTTGGTCTGCATTTGAGGTTGGCACTCAAACAGTTCTGATCACCCCTCAGGTTTCTTTTGGTGTCCTTTGAATTGCAGCCAGCCAGTACAGTCAGACCCATGTGAGTTTTGGAGAAGGCTCATCAGAAGCATCCCTCATTTCTGCTTACATTTAATACTGTTTAAATTTGACCTAATTTTGATCAGAGCAGTGCAGCTTATATCAGCATAACCCAATCCTGCAGCTGACACAGTTTTTTTCCCATACCAAGGCATGAGCATCCGTGCCAGTGCACAGTAATCCACATCAGGGAGCTGACCTGAGTAAAACCTTTCTCGCTCACTTCCAGAAAGGCTGGATTAGACCTGAATCAGCCAGTTCCCTAATCTAGTGCATGAGTGCAGTGCAGTACAGGAACAAACAGCTGCACACAGGACCACGTTTCTAAGTTCTTGTGGAACTGCAGAGGCTGGAAAAAGTGTAAAACACTTTCTGAACCCTCTGTAATTGCAGGTCCTGTTGTTTTGCTATGATCATTTGGAGCTGATGTAGGACCAAAAAGATCACGGGCTACAACCACTGTCAGCCTAAAGCTGGTTCCAGCTCCTTCCCACTGTTGGCTTTTAAACCAGTGATCATCCCAGAATGGGGTCTACACAGCAGCATGTGGCCATTTTTGTCAGGCTATTATGTATGCTCATCCTTACCCATACAGGAGAATGAAAGCAATGACCTGGATCTGAAGCAACTGAGGCCTGACAGGGAGAGATGAAGGAGAAGATAGCAGAATATTTTCCCTGGTGAGTCTTCCCTTAGCCACCAGTTCAAGATAAAAACCCCTCTCAGCAGAGCAGGTTACTTCAGGAACAGAGGGAAAAAGTGCTCTGGAAGCTTCACATCTGAACAGTAACCTGTGGGCAGGTGTGAATCTCTGCTACTTTTGGAGGCATTTTAAGCCCTTGTGACACTGCATCATTTCTCTCTTCTGCTTGAATTTCTGTGTGCTGCATCTTACAGCATAGGCTCTAGACAGGGAGCAACCATAGCTGCAGAGGAAGTGGTTGTTACTTTGCACTGTCAGCCACATGAAAAGCTTTGGGATTAACAGTTTCCTCCTACTCTCTTAACACCTTCCCATCTTGGGCTTGACAGCTGCATGTACAGAAGCTCAGGTGTGTGTGTGCCCTCTCTCCTAGGTACAAGTGGAACAGGTAAGCTAGAACAAGGAAAGAGGCCAGATAGGCCATGTTTAAAATCTGACAAGACACTGCTATTTCAACTTAGTACCCTCAATTATAGCTCTGTATGCAAAAAGTCTCCCTTAAGCAGAAAGAAGTCAACAGCAGACCTTGAAACAGTTCAAGGGTCAGCTCATCTCTGCTGAAGCAAGTTCCAGCATGGGATTATTGTCCTAAAACTGCTGAGCAGTTTGAAATCTCTTTCTAGGCAAGTTAGATATGTGTAGCCCCAGCATGAACAGGGGATGAACACTGTATGATCCCACATGCGTAAGGACACGCAATGAGCTTTTGGTGTGCACAAAATGGGTCTAGATCCAGACAAGGAGAGGCAGATGTCCTCAAAGCCATCCCTTCTCTGAGGGGATAGCATCAAGGAAGAAAAACTCACAGTGCAGTATTAAGAACAGGAAGTCTAAGCTACAGATTTCTGGGAATCCCCCTTTATTTTTAGCAGCAAAAAAGTGGCCCTCTTAGAAGATCTGACCCAAGGATCATCTTCCTCCAGAGCTCTCCACCACAGCTCAGATTGCTTCAGAAGGAAAAAATGAGAGGAAGGCTCTGGAAGCATTGACAAGGCTGGCCTTGGCATGGTTCTTGCTCTTAATTCAGCTGAAAATTCTCCAAAGGGTCAGAAAAGGAGCAGAGGAAGAGAGGAAAAATGGGGACTCAGGAATCCCTGGGCTCTAACTGCTTGTCATCACCAACACAGCCAAGTAGCTGAATGGCCATTTCTGCAGCTGCACTCTTCTGTGCATTGCTTCTTGTTCCAATATGCTTTGTATTAATGTACCAGGGAGTCAGCCCCTTCCATAAAGCTGGATAAGAAGTGAATTAAATACATTTGTGTTTAAAAAAATTACAACATAACATTTCAACAGTTGTGATTAATTGATATTTAAAATAGTGAGAAAAATAAAGCCACGATACATTACTCACCCCTCAGCACTTCTGCTGGGACCATATTCATAAGGATAATATTTACACAAGGAAAATGAAACAAAACCACAACCGAACTCCAAACAACAACTATTCTCAGACACACAGTTACCTGGGGCCCCTGTTCAGTTCTGGCGTCAAAGGGGTCTCCAACAAGTCGCTTCTTGGCATACTCCACGCTGCGCTTGACAAACTCAGGGTAGATCTGCTCCTCCACAAACACTCGAGAGGCGGCCGTGCAGCACTGCCCTTGGTTGAAGAACACGCCTTGATGGGCACATTCCACTGCCAAGTCCACTGCAACAGAGTCCAGGAGGGAAAAGTGTTACCACATGCATAGTTCCAGTCTCTCAGTGTTTCCAGGCTTGTGTTTTGCCTTCCTTTTTCAAAAGACTCCTTAAAACAATGCTGACAATGGTCCACACCCATTTGAAGGCACTCATAAGGTCTCATAATGCCCCCAAACAAGATCACTTATTCCACCCCCCTTCCTGCCTTTTGACTCAAGATCTAGTTCGCCATAGCTCCTGATGCTTTTTTCCACAAGGACTCACTGAGGGCAGTAATCAGCTTTTCCTTGCTGGGGGAATTCAAATGTAGATTCCTAGATACTGTGCATTGGTCCCTGAAGAGCAGTTTCAGTAGTGGTTGTTTAAAAAAGCAGAGTTCCCTTCTGTTGTACAGCCAGCATGGACCACGTCCTTGCAATGCTCACTTAGCAGATGGCACAAATACCTCTGGCTTTCAAGCAGTAGTATAATGGTCTCCTCATCTGCCATAGGAACGGTGCCTGTGCTGGGCAAGAGCTTCAGCAAAGAACTACATCTCGCCCTTGGACTGAGGTTTCCCCCAGTCTCTGGGGTGGATGCAGTGGCAAACACCAGCCCTGCTGGCTGCTGAAGGACAGAGACACACAAAAAGCACCACACTCATAGCCTCTTACAGCAAATAAACACAGCAGCCAATACTTACAGTCTGCATCTGCACACACAATGCAGGGGTTTTTCCCTCCAAGCTCTAATGTCACCCTTTTGAGGTTGCTTTTAGAAGCAGCTTCCTTGATCAGTTTCCCAACCTGTAGCATTGACACATGGAAAAGATATGAGCAGTTTCCCTGAAAGTCTTAGCTCAGTGTGTCAAGTGTGATGCTAACAAGGGTAGAACTGGTGGGATTTATTTGTCTACCCTCTCCTGAAGGGAAGGATTTACTCTGCTGCCAGCATTTAACCAAAGTAATGTCAAACTAAAGGTTTCCCCCATCCCCCACCAGAAAAATCGTTTCCCCAAAATCTGTGCTATTTTTTTTAATACTGTTAACACCAAACCAGCAATTTCTCCTTTCCATTTAAAAAACATGGAATTTCTCACAAGAGCAGCATAAACCAAGCATCAGAATCACTCAGCAATCTAATTTTGTTAGAAACAGTATTAGCCAAAACTGTTTGGGAGCTTCAGTTGTTGAGGCAGGTTATTTTTTAAAGTGTGACCTTATATTTGAATGTTTTCATTCTGTAATTGATTTTCTTGTATTTTACTTTTGCATGTGACAATCTTCACTTTATTTCTGCCTCAAAATCACCCTGGAGTGGAGCTGTGAGCAAGAAAAGTATGGGGCAGCTTCTGGCAGTTACAGGTCTGCATTACTCATGTTTTGCTTTTGTATCTGGAGCAAGGCTTCTGAACCTAGAAGTACGGATCTCTTCTAGTCATTCAGCAGCCTAGTCCCAGAGAGAGCAGAAATAAGTGATGCATCATGCTGCAGATACACATAGCTTCACCAGAGGCATCCCTACAAGCTAGCCGGCTGAGGAGGAGCTGGGTTGGACAGAGCCTTGGGTGGCATGGTTTAGTGGGAGGTGTCCCTGCCCA
>JANRGW010031576.1:0-43649 GCA_024733675.1 Psilopsiagon aymara | reverse complement strand
CTGTAACAGATCCCCACAATAATGTCTCCCATCACTGTTCTCCCTTTAACCCTGACCCACAAAGTCTCTGTCGACTGTATATATATATATATACATATATATAAAATCTAGTACTTCTACTAGATTTTCAGTACCAGTATTGAAACTAGTACTTATACTTGTATCGATAAAGTATATGACATGAGACAATCGTATAATTAATTACATCTCAAAGATTTTAACAGAGAAAGAGAGGTACTCTCAACAGGATTCCTCAGTTCAACTGTGAACAGGACTAGAGATTATGGACTAAAATACAAACAAGTATATACCTTCTGAAGATTAACTATTTGATTCTGATGATGCAACAGTTTCTTTGCAATACATGACTGCGATGAACCATTGAACATGCATGGAGAATCTCTCCTGCTCCCTAGTCTTGTGCTGATTAGAGCAAATTGAATTCACACTAAGCAGTTTGGAGTCTTTGAATGCTCCATTAGGTTTTACTAGAATCAGGTAATTACTATAAAAATGTTTATTTATGCAACCATAGTGACATTTCTTGAAATAGTTATTCTTACATATTTGACAAATAATGTGCTACGTGCCCAAATTCTTAGACATTATTAATTTACATTAGCGTAAGAGTTTGGAGAAGAAAATAACCAAGAATCCTTTTGCTTTGGGCTCCATCCTATTGAGCATAGCAAAGCTTTTCCATGCGCTGCAACAGAAAAAGAAATGGATGCAGTGATTTTAATTAGATTGAGCTCCTCTATTGTCAGCAAATGAGGTCAAACTTAAACACTGCTCATGTTATTTCAGGTGACAGTACAAAAACCAGCCCCACTCATCAGTCAGTAACATGTTTATAAAAGAATTATTTAACAATTAACATTCTTACCCATAGCCTAATTCAGTAGAAACATTTCAAATCCACTACTTCTACTGTGTACCTAAAAAGTTGATCTGTGCTTCTTCTAATTCCTAGTCTATTATAAATCTCCACTGACAGAGAGTCAGGAATTGGGATTTAGCTGCTAATTCTGCTGAAACTGCATGTGATAGGAAACTAGAGCTACTTTCTCCCCTGCTGTGCCAGGCTTATGGGGGTTACAAACACTAGGCACACTTGCTTTTGTTTGTAAACCAAAAAGCCAGTTTAAATGCCAAAAAAAAAAGTAAATGCCATAAAGGTGACATGCTTACAGAAAGTTTTAAAGCTGGAACCGTATTTTAAGACACCTTTTTTTAATCTGGTCATATGCTTGTTATATGGACAAATCAAACATCAGCATTTCTGCTCTTACCTTCTAGATGAGAGATGGAATATTTAAAAGAACTATTATATAATTAAAACTCCTTATATACCAGCTTCCACAAAGGCCCAGCAGAGCAGCTTAATTTATCCGGCAAGTTGTTTTGTTTTTTTTCTTTTATTTTAGATTAATATTCCTTTGTTTTATCAAAATAGGTTATTTAACAGTAGTTTAAAAGCAATAATAAAAGCAGGTCACAGCCAGATTTACTGTGGTAAAATCACTTTCTGAGAAAGATATAAAGCCCTGTCAGGCATTTTCTCTCTTTGTAGAATGTTTTACTAATTTGCTGTATATAACATTAAGAACGTGAATGGGACCTTACATTTCTCCATAATTTATTCTGTTTACAAATGTATAAATGACAGCTTGTGGATTTGCATACAGATTTCATTACATTCACAACACATCTTGTGCACAAAACCCACCAGCAGCTAATCTCCAAATCTCCCAACAACTCCATTATTGAAATGTGGACAAGTTAGTTCATATCTGATGTAACAAAGTAAAAGAGCAGCCATATGCTTCCTAAAAAGGACATCAGCTGAACTGACTGCAAAACAACTGCAAATTTAGAAGTCCGTACATTAAACATCTGTGAAGTATTTCCTATGAAGGAAGAACACACATGCAAACAACTCTGGACTTCATCAAATGTGAGAGCTGTGAAACAGTATTACCTCAATATTCCTTTTTAATGGATCCAAAACCAAAAGACAGATAGGCCTTCCTGGGAGATACCAACTTCAGCTCAATGGGAAACCCAAGTTTTCACTGACAAGCCCTTGTCAAGCCCAAGACTGTTTTTTAAGAGAATTTAGAACATTCACAACAGGTTTGAAATAATAACACTCTGATGAGGAACATTTGCTATGGTCTGTGCTTTCCCCTTTATTTAGAAAACTGAAAACGGTCAAGAATTTTCTTAAGAGTTACTCTATAATGCTGTATGTTACTCTGTTTGAATAATACGCTGCAGCCTCTGGTTTCAGATTTAGGATCTATGAGAACTACACTTTTGGAGGAAGTCATGTCAATGCACTCAGTATTAAGCAGAAACAAGAGACAGAAATATTCTGGACTGCAGCAGTTGCACATCAAATCTGGGCATGGGAAAGAGGCTCAAGATAATCCAGTTAGTAATTCTCTCAGGAGAGAGGATGTCTTCAAATGTTACAGTGACTATAAACAGAAATGAAGCCATACCACTGTCTCGACACCAGAACCATCAGCTCTGATGTTCCTCAGCTATGAAGCTGTCTATTCTGAATGTAAATAATTTCACTCTCTCCAGTGTGCATGTCAGAGCTTATAAAAGTTCTGATTGTATAAAAGCCAGTATGTCCAGCTCGTCTTGTACCTTGATCATCAAATTGTCAAGCAGAAATCAGACAGAGAAATGCTGATTTGAAAATCATGTCCCTTAATTGATGTCTAAATATGAACTCAGAATCCCAATATTTAGCACCTGCTTTTAAAAATCTCAGTGCATAACACTGACTGTATTACATCAAAACACAGTTTGTATGGGAGAAAGGACAGGGAACACAATTCTGAGTAGGCACGTAGCCAGCAGTTCTGCTTTTCACATAAAGCACATCTTGTTGCCCAAAATCGTAATTAGCTGAATTGAGCTGACATGCTTTATTGAGGCTTTATGGAGGAGTTAGAGTGCTAGCAAAATGTGCAGAATTTGTGGGGGAAAAAGCCTGCACCAGAGATGCACACATGCACACACACACACAGCACAGCAGGCAGCCATAGGGAGCTGGCTGGCAGGTGAGAAGGTCCCAGAAGAGTTGAGACCTGCCGGAAGTAGCAGGCAGAGAGTGTGGGGCTGCCACGTGTGCCTGTGGGCAGGCAGTGAACCAGGATGCTTGAAGCAGATACAGAGAGCAGACAAAGGGAGAGAGAAACAGGAGCGATACTGAAGCAAGCAGTCCACCTGCACCTCCAGCAGTCTCAATGACTTCGGGACAGTGATGATGATTCCCTCCCAGATTAGTCTTTTTACAGGGTACCAGATTTTCTAGGCAGTCTGTACCTTTCTACCTCTCCACGCAGTGGGGTTCTCAAGGGCACTGCTTCCTCGAGCTGCAGCAGCTGCCTTGCACTGCTACTTGGCTACTACCCCCTGCCCTGCCTCTTTATGCTTACAGCTGTCTTTTGCCAGCTGCCAAGGCTGCACTGCCTCAATGACCAGTAAAAGACCATCAAGTGAGCTGCTTATAATTTGGAGACCTCTGTTTTCAGCTTGTCTTTATTGTCAAGGCCTTTCCTGTCACTTGATGTTTAAACTGTTCACAGTAACAACACACGTCTGGCTTCAAGCTCCAGTTCATACAGCAAGTTCCAGCTGACAACAAGCTCAGGACTGGGGCACTGCAAAGTTAGCCTGAAGCACACTGGAATATGGCCTTCAGCCTGTAGGCAGCAATGACAAGACTCCTCTGCCTGCTCCTGGGCAGCAACAGCTTCTCACCTGTATGTGACCATTCTATAATGTCCCAGGATGACTAATATCCTCTTGAAAAATTCAAGAGGTTTTAAGCAACAGGAAAGTATGAAATAGCATTCCCAAAGGAATAGGATTTTGCCAAAGGTTTAAATTGATACTGGCCAATTTACACCTGCAACTGGCTGTAACACACCTCTGGAACAGACTGTTTAAAGTTGTACACAGAGGTACCACCTCTCTGCAGAAGATTGGTGCACATTACAATTTGCTTTCCCCATCAACTTCAGCAGAGTCCTCTGTTAAGTCCCTGAAGTTATATTACAAATATAAGACTATGTATCTTCCATGTTGCCTCAGCATATGGATCTCTTGGATTAAGCAGCAGTTGTTGCTACATTTCTATTCTATTTAACATATTTAAATTTTATAGCAAGATACAGACAAAAGAGAAAAAAAGAAAAAAGAAAAAAGAAAAAAAATAGACACCTCAACTGCAATTCAGACATTCAGATTCTAACGTAATCTCCTTTAGCTGCAGCCTAACCCCATCCAGCTCCAAAGGTGTGCCCCTGCTTTCTGTCTGGAAGTTCTTCTGACACTTTTTGTTGTGCTCACAGCCTGAAATACACCTTAGACAGCACAGTACAAATATGAAAATCTTACAATCCACCTATGGCACAACAGAGAGAGCATGAGAGACAGCAAGCACACCAGGAAGAAAACATTATCAAATGTGCCTGCAGCTCTATAAAGCTGATTGAAACAATCAGATGTTTAAACTTGTTCCATTTACAAGAGATATTTATAAAAGCACGTATGTTTTATCATGCTTTCAGGCACCAATATTCTGATCAACTCCATGCTGTTATGCTACCACTGATAATCACCTAGACTTTAGTTGACATTGGTGGGTTAAAGAAAAAGCATCTAGCTATCCAAAAAGTTGGACAAAATTAAGTTAAGAAGCTGGGTCTACCCAGCAATAACCTTTATAAACAAATGATTTTAAACATCATACAATTTGTTTAGTTGAAGAGTACAGTTAAATTTTTGGTACTAGACTATTTAATAGCTAGCCCCTGCAAACACTTCCATGCAACTGGCATGGCTGGCAACCATCCCCTATGTTTTCTCCTACTGTACCATGCAGACTAGGACAGCCTTGTTCAAACTCGACAGCTTCAGTTTAATTCTCTCCAATCACCTTCTCTTCATTAAGGTGTAACAAGCGTGTGTCTGAAAATCAAAAAATATGACTACTGCAGTGTAGTCACAATACTGATAAGATCTGAAATGTATTTCTGCATATATATGAGTGAAAGAACACAATACAAGAAGTTAATTAGCCTGGATACAAAATTCATATTGTGATCATATACATTCCACAAAGCTACTGTCCTTCCGCACGCACCCCTTTACTACAACATTGCAACCACTTGAAATAATACTGAGTATCTTAGAAAGGCCACAAAGTATTCCCAATATTATAGGACACAGGAAAATACCACTGTAAGAACAGCGTGTATCGGCTAGATGTAATACGCTAAATTCATTTTCTGTGCAACAGCCTCCTGGAACCAGTGTACCCATTTCAGGGCCACTGCTGAAGACTAAAATGGCACAAAACAGCTCTAGCTCCAGCAAACATAAAAACAGTTCCTTGCAGCTTCCCTCTCTACCTCCCCACACCCTCTACCTTAAAGGAGGTGGAATGCAGCACAAGCAGTTCAAGAGAACTCAGAAATGTAAGTTTAAAGAACAAAAAAATGTAGTAAAAGCATCTGAAATGAGTACAACCACAAATACTTTTATCAGCTATGAGATGACTAAAAAAAGAATCTATAAAAAAGAAGCCTCACACCATCAGACGTTGGAATAAATAAGAAAGCATGAACAACTGCTTATCAAACTAGCATGAAAGATGGACAATTGCTTCTGAAAGAAATGGAAGCATAGGCAGATTAACTAAAAAGGAAGAAGTATCACCATAATTGCATGTCAGAAAAGCAGGCAACAGAATTCTTACACTGGAATTCAGTTTTTTTCAAATACAAGGGCCTAGTTTCCTGCCATCACTTACACGGCCGTCTAGACGGATTTGTTCCTTGAAGATGGATATAAAAAAAACCAAAAAACAATATAATTTTAAAATAGCAGATGCAAGTGGGCATCCTCCTCCTCCTCCCTACCTCTCAGAACAAAGGAACCCTGAAGTAGAGCATAACACTCCTGGTTCTGACCTATCAGTTGCTGCTTCCACTCACCTTAGCAGAGACAAAAGCTCCTTCACCAGAGTTAAATGCTTCAGAAATGCGTTACAAGTAACAGTTTGAAAGCCTTTAATTACACAATTTAATGATATAAAACAAAGGCAAAAGAAAAATTTCACTACTTGGCCTTAACTAACTGAAAAGATTGATGTTGGATTATACAGCACTGAATTTCCTGGCCAGGAAATGTGTATAGTGGAGCTTCCGGCTTCACTTAACCAAAGAATTAGTACAAGCATTTACAGTGCACTTCGAGTACCAGAATATTCTAGTGATTCTAATTTCTAATTGACACACACACACATACACACAAATGAATCTAGAACTGCAGGCATAAACATTACTTGCCCACTGTTCCATCAGCATACTGCTAACAGATCAAGTTTAATCAAGTTCTAGCAGTTTTTTTTATTATACACATTATTAGACAAGTCTCGTTTCATTTAGTCTCTAAACAGCTACATTTTGTTACAATCAAAGCTAACGAAAGTTTGTAGGAGACTTGATGTCTTGTTCTTTACCTGTGTAAGCAGAACTACTGAAAATTAATTATGGGATGTACCTTCAGACAGGTGCTTAAAGGACTTTACCAAAGGCTGTCAAGTTACTGACAGCAGTAAGATTACGAAAACAAAACAAAAAGCAGATAAAGAAATACCTCCAAAGAAATTCAGTCACAAAACCTGCTGGTAGATTCTCAGCTTCCCAAGTCAGTTCTTCTCCATGGCATCTGCAGGGTGACCTTGTCGGCAAACAGCTGAATTCTCTGCTGTTGTTAGGAAAGGTGTTGAAATGAAGAAGCTGTTTGCTGGACACCACTCTGTATTTGAGGTATGGGATAAAGAAGGAAGCACAATGCTTCATGATAAACTGAACCAGGAAAGTTAGGCAAGAAAGACCTCTGTTTGGAGGAAGCTAATCTTTGGAATGAACAGACAGCAAGCCTGTTGATCTTGTGAGTCAAGGATGAGAGAAAAGGTCATCCACCAAGAGTGAGATTTTGCTACCGACCACCCAACAGGGGCAAAGAAGTAGATTCAAGCATTCTATAAGAAACTTGAAAAAGTCTCCAGATTGCAGACCTTGGCTCTTGTGGGAGACTAACCTCCCTGATATCCACTGACTGCAGCCCAGAAGGGAGTCTGGGACAACTTCTTGACACAGACGGGCCACCCAGAGCCCACTCTCTTCATCCTACTAGTCACAAACACAGAAGTGCTAGGGGATGTGTTAATCCCTGCTAATCCCTGTTAATCCCTTGGTTGTAACAGCCACCAAAGTGCAGTTCAAAATTCTGAGGGGAGCGAGGCAGACAGCAGATCTTGGGCCTCAGGGCAGCAGACTGGCTTATTCAAGGAGCTAGTATATAGGATTCTGTGGGAGGCAGCTCTAAAAGGCAAAAACAGTTTGAGAGTTGATGTGTCTTAAAGGACAAGCTTGAATGTGTACCCGATGGGACACTTCCAAGAGTACTGACAGCTGGCTGGTGCCACCACGAAGCGTCTCTCGCTAATCATCCAAAGGCTGTGGAGTTTTAGCATGTTGCAGTCTAGATCAGTGGAGAACTAGGTGGGTGAAAAACCTGTTGGACTGTTGGACTCACAGAGTATTGGTTAATGGAACGGTACAGGAAGTTGTCATAAAATTATTACTACAGGAAGTTCCAACTTGATATATATAAAACCAACCAACCAAAAAAAACCCAAACAAAAACCCCAAACAAAATCTCAAACACTTCTAGAAATATATTTCCAGAGTTTTAGAAAATTGCAGTGAAAGAAAGACACCCAATCAACAGCGGTTTGCATTTTGCAGATTTCCATTTTTGAGATACTATGTGCTGGTACACTAACTTAATGCACATATGTCTTCAGCAGTAAGCCTTTCATTATCATGGTGTATCTAGGTGAAAATCTCTGGTTTATAGGAAGTATTTTTAGTTGCACTATAAGGTATTGCTTAAAATTCTTGATTATGTACTACAATATTCGTGCCACCAGGAACAGATATCATATTCTTGATTATGTAATCAAGAAAACTACTGAAAATAATATTCAGAGTACAAACTACTTTTAATCAGCATCTAAATACCAAGATACTGATTACTTTGTTGCTCTAATGACATCTCTAATGGATTCCAAGTGCTGTGCCTGATTGCTTCCCAGCTGATCAGGATTCTGTTCATCAATCCTAGCTGCTGGAATTCTGAGATTTCTTGGAGTCCCTTTGCAAGACTTCAACACTGCTTCAGCTAAATAGCTACAGTACATGCTTTAAAACAGCCATCATAAATTTTACACTTAATACTCCATGATAAAATGTGCTAACATGGGAAGATGTGGGTTTCCTCCTTCCCATTTCTACTGACAGACACTGATTATAAAGCAAAATAATACAACAAACTTGACAGACATTGGCCAAATGGATCATAAAATATAGCTGAACTTCAGCTGATCATATTTCTCCTCAATAACTAAGCTGCAATAGTCACTGTGGCACACTTTCATTAATGCTGACGTTTTCATTTCTAATACAGAGAATATACAAAAGCAATTTAAAAAGCAATTTGAGACATTAAATAAGATATATTCACAACTAGTAAAATTAAATCAATGTCTTGTCTCGTGTAACTTCTGGTTTTTGACTACTGAAAGTATGAATTTTTAGTCCTTCATTTTCCTGAGCTAATATGATAAAGGAACTGACACAACAGTCATTCTTGGAGACAGTCCTCAGCAGAGAAGTATGAAATGATTCCAGTACCATTCTACTACAGACAAACAATCTGTAGGTCCAAACGTCCTTGGCCAGGACAGCAAGAAATACTTAAATTATTCCAGGAAAATAAATATTACTACTGGTTTTCAATTCTGAAAACATTCCTATGTTCAAATTACCTGAAATGCTATTTGCTATAAAAATTCTTGATTCCTTGTTTGCTCTTTTTCATTAATATTGCAGAAAAACTTCATATAATTTCAAATTTCTGTTGTAACAAATAACTGAAGTGTTGACAAATTTCAGTATTACTTTTCTGATTTTGAAATGGAACTCAAACATTTTTTAAGAGCTTAATCAGCTGCTGATAGTTTTTTACCACACTGTGTCTCCACTTTAAGTTATAATTGTTTACATGGATTATGTAAAGTATGAAAACTCAAACACAGTATTTATGCTGGAGTTAGTGGAGAGAGACTTGTGCCATATGACACATAGCCGTGTAAGAGAAGAAATCTAAGAACACATTCCTCCACGAGAAGTAAGTCACCTCAAATCCCTAGAGTTCAGCATGGAATGTCACAGAAAACTCGAGAATATGACTGCAGTGCTTCCAAAAACCTTTCACTGTGAGGAACGTAGGAAGTTTTCATTTCTAACATCAGAGGAGTTCTACTTTGATAAAAGAATATGCAGCATATAAGTTCTTACAAGGCCAACATCTTGGCATCTTTATGCCAACATCTTGCAATGTCTCGTACAGTAACAGCTATGAACAAGCCAAACCAAAGAAATTACAAGATATTTACTGACAAGACATTTTTAAAACAGGGTGTGAGTTGTCTTGCTTTAAAATATCTTTTAAGTTTTCTTTAGCTCTTTTTGTGTTTAGAAAGAGCTTCTATTCTTGAGGCTAAAGGTTTCAAAAAAAGAGGAAAAGGTGGGAAGAAGAGAAAAAGGTAGCAAGAAAAGTCCTTTGAAAATTCTTTCACTTCCAAAAGCTGCATTCGTAGAGTTTGAAGTGAAGTGCTGATCCAAATTCTTTTAAACACACAGATTTAGATTTATCTTCCATGATGTATTTTTCTGATTCTACATTTCGGTCTCCCTTGCTATATCGTGTATCTTCCCATCCTTCCAGGCGACTACCCAAAGAGTGTTAATCCACTGGTATCCGCACCAAAGAGCGATTCACTTTTAGCTCTCAGTTTATGCAAGACAAACAGCTGACTGAAAAATTGTACTTACATATACAACTGTTAAATTGTACTTGCTTACTTGCCAACTCACGGCACAGCAAGCATTTCCCCTAAAACAAAGAGGAGATAAAGAAGTAAGTTCTTGTTCCAGAGGAATACTCTGAAATTGCTTTTAGTAGTATATTTCTTCAGTACTTTGTATAGCTACATGATAACACAGGCTTGCAAAGTATTAACATAAGTTTAATCGACAAGAGTTAAATTATGGTGGGTTTAAGTAAGGTAATCACAGAATGCTTTAGGCTAGAAAGGACCCCTAAGATCATTGAGTAATGACCTGCTTTTTCTTTTGATTTCTTGGAAATTGCACTAGGAATCTTCAAATATTTATACAATGCACAGCACATACATCACATAGTGTAAGTGTCCGCAGCAGTACAACCTGTTCAGTTTCTTTTACATGTTTATTAACAAAATGAATACGATGAGGTTTTGCGAACCCTTGGAAGGTTTGCATTTAAAATATTACTGAAGGGCGAGATGTACACTGGTAAAAGGGAAAATATTTACAGAGATCCATTACTAGAAAAAACAACAAAAAACCTGCCACATGCAAGGCTGTTATTTATTGTATTCAACCATTCAGTACCCAGTGGAAGTCAGAAGACTGCTGTCTCTCTGTAGTATGCACTTAAACTCTATCAACGGAAAAGCCTTAGAAGCATACTGCTTAAAGTCAATATAGACAAAAATCTATAAAAGACTTTGCATTGGTTTATGAGCCTTTGAGAAATACTCAGGTAAAATGAAATTAACTTAGCTTTCTGGGTTAATCAAACCTGTGAGTGAAAGATCCTTTTCAGTAATATGTAGTATACATACTATTTGTCCTGAATTTTCTTTCTCTTACAAGGGATACTGAAGAGAACATAACTGAACACTTACATAAACTAAAAGTCCTAACTGAAATACTTATTAAAACACTGCTATAGGAAAGACAGATGATTTTAGAAGAGATTATTTTATGATTCCGGGTTAAATCTGTACTTCCAGAATCAATGCATCAAGATTAAATCTGGTGGGTTTTACACTTTCAGACTCTATTATTAAAATTGTCTTCTGGTCAAAAGGAAGTCTGTAGCCTATAAATAATCATAGAAATATTGAAAAGTTTGGGTCAGAAGGGACCTTGAACACCATCTAATTCCAACTCCTTGCCATGGGCAGGGGCACCTTTCCCTAGACCAGATTGCTCCAAGCCCCATCCAACCTGGCCTTGGACACTGTCAGGGGTGGGGCAGCCACAGCTTCTCTGGGCACCCTGTGCCAGCGCCTCAGCACCCTCACAGGGAAGAACTTCCTCTTAATATCTAAATCTCCCCTCTGACAGTTTAAAGCCATTACCCCTTGTCAATCCCACTGGTAAGAATCCCCATTCTCCCAGATGGGAATTCTTCCATTCCCATCTCAACCAACTTGACAGCTGAGGTTTTAAAATCCACTTTGTAGGACACTTAAAGAATTGGTGAAAGGTCCACAACATGCTCAAAACCTTGCTGCACAAACCAGAGCTGGGAAGTGCCACCCCAGGTGCAAGAGCAGTACAAAGCAGAGCACAGCACAAAGTATACAAGACTCCGTATTTCCAAGCTTACTTTGTAGATTGTTGTGCCGTCAGGTACACAGCTGAGGCTGCCTGCAACTCTGCTTTTTACCAAGAGTAAGAAATGGAAGATACTGTGCTTAGACATGCTTTTCAGACCACCTGCCAACATCGCTTTTTCTTTCACTTGCAGGAAGAGTAAAATAGAAAGTTTTAAAGTTGTAACTGTCAAACTTTGTAACCGTCAAACTTTGTAACCCACCTTCCTAGAGGGTCTGTTGTTCTTTCTCTGACTGTCCACAGACACACACCTACCTCCAACTCCCACAGCAAGAGAACAGAATGCTGAATCTTGATTTTGCTGATTTCTAGCATTTTAAGAATTAAGTATTGAAGCAGTTGAATGTATTAGAAAGCCAGAGAATTCTGAGCTTAACCCAGTTCAGGTACTCAAAAAGCCATAGCTAGTTTTCATTCTTTTCACTGCTTTTTCCCAATGGCTAAAGTCCCTGTTAGTCTTCTTAAATATATTTGTTTGAAAGAAACTATTTTAATGCATGTTCTTTAGGCTTCTATTTAAAAGAAAATTTCCTCAGGCCTTTTGAAAAGAAAGCAACAAACTACCAAAGTACACCCCTAAAGTGAATGACACAGGAAGTCAGATGAAGAAATCAGAGTAACATTCCAAGAATCATGTACAAAGCCCACATTTTTCCCCAAACACCAAAATGCCAAATCCTATGAAAGAACGTTGTGAATTCAAGCAAATTAAATGAGCCTTGCTGTCAATCTGAAATACAAAGAAAACCCATTCTGCACTTTCAACTGCCTTACCTGGCATTCCATGGATAAGGTCTCCGCACAACGCAAAGAACTTGGGTTTAGGATTTAGCTTGTTAACAGCCTGCACTGCTTGCTCTGCTAATTTGATTTCTTCTCCCCATTCATCATCTCCATTGTTAGTGTCTCCAACTGCCCAAGCTTTCATCAGTCCAAACTGAGGATCTGCTCCTTGGATGAAGTAGAAGGGCCCCTTCCATTGGTACTCATAATCTAAGAAGACAAAAAGAGAAGAAAAAAAAAAAAAGGGCAGTTAAGCACTATAGAATCTCATAAAGAGATTCCAAGTTTCCATGCACCATTAAATTATCCGCTCTTCACCTAAGTAAGCTGAGGCTGCTTTACTGAAGGTACAGAATTCTGGTGTCATTCATAAAGGACAAATACAAAGGCAGAAGTACAAGATTTTCCTATAATGGGTAGCTGCAAAAAATGAAAGTATATTAATCTAATTATACAACATGGTAATTACAGACTGATTAAAGGAAAAGTATGTGAAGAATTCGGCAAATAGTGCTGGAAATTAGACTACAACATACCTGAAGTGTATAACATTAGACTTCAGCTGACTCTTTTAAGACTCCTATTATTGGTTCTTTAATTAACAAGTTAAAACATTCAGAAAACATTTCATATTTTAGAATTCCAGGAGACTTGTCCTTAAATTATTAAGGAGTCAAATTCTTTTTGTTCTTATATTTTTAGAGAGAATGTGCATGTAGCACATTCTTAGGAGTTAGAATTGAAGCCACTCAAAAGGACCAAGGTCAGCAAACACAAAATCAAGCAACACCAGAATTAGCATCAACCATAAAAATCCTAATTTAGAAGTGCCACAATAGCTCCAAAACCTATGATAAGAAAGTGAGAACTCAGGAACAAACTTCCACTGGTAGAGTTAGTGCAGAAAGAATTTGTACTGCTGCAAAGGAAGTGTGAAACTTAAGAACAGAAACACATTAAGAAAAACATATCTCAAAACCTGGCAAATGAAGCAACAGTTGGCTACCAATTAAAACCATATAGGGGCATCCTGTTTCCTAGACTTAGGTCTCAAGTCAGAATTAAAGTACAAACACGAGTACACTGTGGTTTCTCCAGCTGCCTAAATGCATTCATTTGAAACCTGACTATTTCAGTTTTGACTGCTGTATTTAGCTTAATACATTTGGTGTTACTGGCTTTTTGAAAAAAAAAACCAAAACAAAAAACAAAAACAACCCAGCATTTAAACTGTTAAAAACTCACTAGCTGCACCAATCTATAGTTGAATCTAAAACAGTGTACAAGAAATTCTTTCAAATTAAAACATAATCCATAAATATACTTACATATTATGTCAGTCTGGCCTGAAATACAGTTTGAGGCAAAACTAATCTTCCACTAACAGTGCATAAGCAAGCATATGTCCAGCACATGGATTTACTTTTGCTTTTGAGTGATCTATAACTGGAACTTCTCTACTTTGCAAGAAGGGAGGTGTATTTCTTTCAAGGAAGGGTAGAAAACAGGCATCATAATTCATCTCTTGCACCATGATATGGACAGGCTGGGTGAAGGAGAAGGAATGTGGACAATCCCTGGATGCTGCTGGTAATTGTCATCTGTTGCTATGGCATCAGATCATTTTGCCAAATGTAAGCTTCCACATTTGAGCTAAGCTAACATTGAATTTCTGAACAAAATTATTTATAATCTGTTAACACTGTTAATTTATACCAGCATTGCCTCGATCTAAATAATCATCAAGTATTTTATAGATAGAAACTTTTAGCCATTCATTAGCTTTTAATTCTGAAATGAAATTAACATTTCCAATTACATAACTTAGAAAAGTTAAATGATCCATGTCTCCAGGAGTTTGCAATAGAAGCCTTATGGAACCAGCTGAATAACACAAAGTAATTTAGGTTTTTATTTTATGCCTTGCATGGCAAAACATGACTGCCATAAAAAGCAGCTTACATGTTGCATTAAAGGCACTGTTTGTGCAGAGAAAACAACTTACAGTTTTTGTAAGTGGAAAGCTACGGAAAAAAGAGATCAGTAAAGAAAGCTTGCATCTGAAATCCTTTGTGACCTATACAAAATCAAACTGAAAAATGGGGAAGTTTAAAACAGGAATTTCAAGGACTGGCACAATCCTCACACTCATTAAATGGAAAAAAAAAGCTCAAATCTGTGAACAAAATGGCATCTGTCCCTTTCCCAGCAACCCAGCAGACAGCATTGATAACCAATGTTGAGCAAAATTTACTTGATTTGTATTGATTAATGTGAAGCCAGTAATTTTTCAGTAAAATATACAGACATTTATCTGTTTATTTTTACAGGAACTACTTTGAAAAGACATCTAGTCTTTGTTCTCAAAGGCTGTGTTTCAATTCTGGACATACTGTACTTCCCTTTTGAGAGCCCAAGGGATGGTATCTGGTGGCTAAAGACAGCAGGAGGGCCTGAAGCAGGCAGGTAACTGTCAGGCAGGACTGGACAAGGTCCCATATTGCAAGGAGCTTCATATGTAATGCTTGACTAGAAAGAAGTCTGGCCAGAAGACAATGCACTGTCAGGGAGCATGCAGAGCTGATGCAGAACAGGTTGCAAAGCCAGTCCAGGGACTCTTCTAATACATGCTTCAGGGGTATTTCCCCCCTGCCTTATACTCATGCCAATGCAGTAGCTCTCTAGATTTTAAGTACCTGAAAATTTCCAAGACTGTGCACAGATGCTCTGGTTTGAGTGGGTGAGTGATGGTCATGTGAGGCAGAGAGAGAGACCGATAAGATGAATTTGAAAAGAGAAGTTCAGTACACAGAATCAAGAAGTGGCAGAAGAAAGGAGAAACAGAAGATGCAGGGGTGGAGGTGAAGAAGAGTGGGGAGAAAAGGAAAGAGACAGGAGGTGAAGAGAGAAAGGAACTGAAAATGATGCAGAGGTATATGTTATATTTCCCTGTAGGAAAGAAAAAGAGAAAATGAAGAAGGCAAAGCACGGACAACATAAGAGATCCAGGAATCAGGGCTACATAAATAACATTTACACAAAATGTTCATTTAACTAACTGGCCTTAGTCAGATAATTCAGTAACTATTATCAATGAATTACAGAAAATAACAGTAAGGTTGAGTAAGTATTTTCTACCTTTGTCTTGTTATTTGATCACTTCAACTAGAAACCCTATTTAAAACCAAGTAAACCTAGTACTTAAACCAGATTCCACTAGCTTATCACTTATCAAGTGGTACTTACTGATTTAATTTACTGCTGATTTCTGTTCCACACAAAACGCAGGAATAAGTGGAAAGAGAAATAAAATATGAACACTCAGTTCAAAGTTACAGCTTAATTTTTTGTTTACCAGGAATGTGTTTCAATTACTATAAAGTACTATAAATAAAAGCAGACTGTCTTGAAATGAGTTGTATTGATACAACAGCAGCACTGGTGCAAACCTGCACCTGCCCTAGCTCTTAAGCCTGTTCTGTATTCAGCTCAGCCGGGAATTAACTCTTAACTGCCTTCACTGGTCTGTCTGCAGAGGATTTTACGCAAGTACCTGTGCGAAGCCTCCGGCTGAATTTTAGAAGGTTGTGTTTAGTGCAGTTTGGCTAATTTTGCTTAAAACCCCAAGAGAAGGCCTGCACAAGTGATCTTTCAACAGACCAACTTGCTAAGAGGATTGCAATACAAAAAGCACCTTCCACTGCTACAGGTGGATGCAAAATGCTTTTGCCTAGATCTGATATGACTTACCAATGGATTCTGCCCAGGTAATCACCAAACACTCTGAACCCTACTCCCCTCCCTCACCAGCTGTATGTTAGCTCCCTCAAGCAGAACAGCTACTGTAGACTGCGCAAATGAACCTCGTTTGCTTAAGCTGTAAGTCAGGCACCACAAAAAATTCTTTTAACCATTTTTTTGGACTTTACAGTGAATCCTATGAGTGTTCAGACAAATCATTCTATTGCTATGCTAGGGGAATGCCAAAGTCTAGCAAAATTTATAACAATCAGCTTTGGGCACAAGCGGTAGAAGGGGGAACAGCTGGTTTTGCAGTGATCATCCAGTCGTAATCCAGGTCCTAGATACTACTCCAAAAAGTTTCAATTAAAAAGTTGCTACCTTACCTGAATGTCATCAAAGGCATCCTTCAGCCACTAGACGTGCTATATGGTTGGATTAGACAAAGTGCATGGTAGGTGAAGCAAGAGAAGATTAGGATTCAATTAATAAACAATTTTTTGCAGTGCAAACTTGAGCAGAGCTGAGAATGCCTGAAAATTGGCTCTTCAGCCCTATGAGCAAAGAGGCTGTTTGAAACTGATTTACCACAGCAGTAAAATGCAAATGCCAGACAAAAGTCAGCAGGTTTCTCAGACAACTGATGTACATACAGTTCCCATTTCTGAAGGACAAATAATGTCTGTGGAGCTACTCTACACATTAAGCCACACAAAACTACTATTCCAAATCTGCTTTGTTTCCAGGCCTCCTTAAGCACAGCTGATCACCAGAGAAGAAGTCCAGCTTCAGAACATGTTGTTTGCCTCAGTTTCATTAGCTTCCCACTCTTTTTCTGCTCCCATACGTGCCGCAGTAGAGAGGATCAATGCAATGTATTTTTAGCAGCATAGGCTGAAAAATGGTTCCAATGTCTAATTTTATCTAAAGATTAATTCTGTGAAGGGCCAAAGTAGTCAGCAGCAATTCACAAGAGAAAACCTCAGCCATGTACTGTGATCATGCGCAAAAAGACAATTCAAGGACGTAGCTGGGTTAAGCCAAACCTCACCTTTCTAGAGGACAAAAGCTAATACCATGCCATGCCTTTTATTTCTTCCCCTTTTGCTTGCCTTCATTTCTCCCCTCCTTCAAAGAATCACAAATACACCTATATAGGGATTGTTCATATAAAGCACTGCAAGCTGGCCTCTGACAGCCACATAACACTGGTGAGATTTCAGCATTTCCCTTGTGGGATTTTTCTGAAAGTACATTGGTTGTCTTTTTCCTCCGCAGTCTACAGCATTCCATGGATATAAATCAGCTATGGAAAGTTATTCCTGTCCAAAGTCTCTCTATAGACACTATTGTAGCAGAGAAGAAAGGACACAGACAGACATACACCTAGTGCTTGCTCAGTATATCTTGAACAGTAATGAATACAAAAAATGCCTTCATTCTCATATTGGGTTTGCCAGGGGAATTCGCTTCTCTGAAAGATCAGAAAACAGAAGAAATAGGTACATGGTTCCCTGGAGCTGTCTCTACCTACAAACCATGACTGTGACTTTCTCTAAGTAACCTTGGTTTATAAAGAATACAACCTTGGTTTTTTAAAGAGGCTACCGGCAGGAAGGAAAATAGAATCTTCTCAGTGAAGGCAGTATTTATACATCACAGACAACACAAAAGGCAAACACTTTTTCCTTGCAATTGTTTTGCAGTTTACCTTTAAAAGAAAACTCTCAGTCCCAGATGAGTTTGAAAAACAGTGAAGGACTTGCACTACTAAATCCTTAATAATACTTAAAAATGCCTTGTTTACTATCAAAACAATATCAATAACTATGGCTTCAAAACCACCATCATTATTGCCTGAAGGTCCATAAGATTTCAATCTAATGAAATATGCATTCCTTTCAGCTATATTTCCCATTTGTACCTGAGAGACTATCAAAGATACCACTATTGGAAGGCTCAACTTTATGCATCAGAGGAAAAAAAACCCACAAACCCTCAAAACAGGTACCAACATACATTTTCCAGAGAGAAAATAAAACCTTTAAAAAGATTAGTTCTTGTAGAAATTAGGTGCAGTGAGCCTAGAACTACACAGATAATACCAATAGGAACACTGACAGAAAACAGCTTCTCAAATAACTTAATCTGTTTTGAAAAGATAAACTTGTAAACTTCTTAGATAACTATCAAGGTAGCAAATGCCCCCTCAGATACAGTTTATTTGTACTGAGGCTACAGAATGCTAAACTCTAGTCATGTCTTTACGCCAGCCCCAAATTTAACATGTAAACTCATTGGAGAAACTTTACAGGCCAGGACTGTAGGTGTGAAGGGGGGTGTCTTGCATAATGACAAGGTGAAGTCACAGAAAGTTGTTCAAAACCCACATAAAAATTTGCCTAATTCATACAAGAGCTGGAGACAGCACTGGGAATGGAATATGCTAGCTGGGAAGCAGTTCTGATCAGTGCTCAAAAATACTACTGTTGAAGAGCTCTAGAACAGTAATCATAATGTGCCAAGATCCTACACTCATGTGAAAGCAAGAAAAAATAAGAAATCAACTGCGGCTGTATTTAATTTCAAAGGAAGACGAATTATATGTAATTACGATGCTCTTAAAAAGTGCAAAAAATCCTTGAAGGCAGCATGGAAACTATTCAAAGACACTATCTCAGAGGCTTAGACCATATGCACCGCATTTACTGAGAACTTTAGAAAGACCAAAAGGAATCCAGACTGCCTAAACAACATAAACAACAGCCATAAGGACTCTAGCTAGAGCATCCTTCAGAAAGCCAAGGCATCCAAATAAAGAAAACAGGAAAAGTTTTATAAACTGGAAGGTTAGATGCAAAAGTCCAAGAAGTCAAGCTAAAAAAGAGAACTGGAAATAGCATAAATCTGAAAATCAATAAAGCCGTTTTTAGAGGAATTGGGAGCAGGGAGGCTGCCAGACACTCACTAAGGCTAATGTATGTCAGACATACAAAATGCACCCTGGTGCAGGTACAGGCAGAGCAGAAAAACAGTGTAAATTTTTGTATCCATGTTTATTGTGAAGGAACTTGTGAAGATCCAATACTAGAATTCTTCCTTACAAGCAGTGCATCAGATCTGTCTCAAGTCAAAATGCCAGTAGATGATTCAACAAATAGACATGAACAGTAACAAACAGCTCCGATGAGGGGGCATCCACAGGAGAAGTCAAAAGTAAAAACCAGCTAGTCTTCTGGGGACTTACCCCTTGCTTAAAACTGTCTTTGCACCAGAGAAGCAGGAAGACGGCCAGTATCACACCTACATTTAAAAGAGTTTCCTGAGCAATCTGGTAACTCCTGACTGCAGAAGTGGCATCTGTACAGGCAAGTTACTGAAAACTTTACAAAGACTGCACTTACTGATTCTTCAGAAAAGAGTAATGGACAGCTTTCAACAGACCAGGGGAAACCACCTGATACCATCTCCAAGAGGTATTCCACAGTTCTCACCAAAAACTCTAAAGGAAACCAAGCTGCCTTGAAATACAAAAGAAAGTCCTTGTATGCATAAAAAACTGGTAAGAAAAAAGAAATGGATAAGAAGCCCACCTGAATCTTTACTGTGACCTGTACTGCTCTCCAGATTCAATGAAATCTTCCGCAGCAACAGAACACTGAGCAAGTGAAACTTGCCATCTGGCCTAGTTGTGAAGAACTGGGGAGAGACTTTCTTAAGCAGAGGCTATTCAAGAAAGCAGATGAACTTCAATGCAGAAAAGTGCAGGATAGAGCACAGGGGAAAACCACCACCAACTTCATATGGACAAAAATACTTCTGGGAACTGCTACAAATAAACCTCACCTCAACGTTCAGTAATGGCACAAAAGCAGAGATAGGAAAGGAATAGAGAACACAGCAAAATAAAATACACAAGAAGCAACTGAATAAACTTTTTAAACAATCTGCAAAAGACCAGGAAGGGAGGTGCAATAGAGGTAGATAAAAACACTTGTGGAACTGAGTATGCAGGGTTGGTTATCCTCCTCTTGCAGATAAAGATTTTGGAACCATCAGCTAAAACTACCAAAAGACAGGTTCAAAGAGACCCTTCTCAACCAATTAAGCTGATGGTACTATCACTGTTTAATTAATTGAAAAAATTGCTCTACATGCTTACATGCTTTCACAGTTTCTTCGCACAACATGATACTGGCATACTTGGGACAAAAACCAAACAAAAAAACCCCCAAACATGGTTTCTTGGGTGGTGACAACAGAATTTACCTAAACGTATGGTCTTGTTTCCTCACTAAAATACCAATACAATTAGCATCAGATATCTGAAGCATAACTTCACATGGATAGAAAAGACAGAAAAAATACTTAAAAACTAAAGACGGAGCATACAAAGCTTTCTCGCCAATGGAATATGGTATTTATGCACTGTTTTTCACTACACTCCACTGATTACACAAATAATTTAGACCCCTAACCTTGACCTTCTGATTCACACGTCACATACCAACAATAGATTAAAGCAGGTTACAGGTATAACCTCCATATGTGAAAGCAGACAGAACAAATTCTTTAGGGAATAAGGTGTGGAACAGTGATTTGCAGAAAGGGTAGTAAGAAAAAAAAAGGAAATCAAGCTTTCAATGGTGACTCTCAAATTTAAAAGAAAACAGTGCCAAGCCATACCAGTGGTAATAAATGTCTTGTGCAGCTACCAGCTTAACAAAAGCACTAAAACCTAAAGACTGAGAAAACCAACAAAAACACAGGTAACACTTTCACTTTAAACTGCAATAAACTTTTCCTCAGTTTCATCATCCCTTAGTTCTGGTTTTAGGTTTTTTTGTCATTTAGTTATTAAAAAGTTGCGTTGAACTTTAGCCTCTTACAAAAGCGCCAAGTAAATTATTAACAAAGAAACAATTTGTGTTCCTGAAGACATCAGTGTTCCTGAAAATAGCAGCTACACTAAGCCTAAAAAGCCATGGACAAGACTAAAAACACCAATCGGTAAGATAAGTCTTAATTCATATTTAAAGACCACCACACAAGGTCACTTGAGGAGAAAGGAACACACCTGGAAAACAGAGACCCAAATCACATTTTTTTCTTCCACGTTTAAATCAATTTTCAAGCAGTACTTTGATAAAGCTCTTGTTCAGAAATTGTTACACTGCCATTAAACACTCCTTTTGTTACAATTTCACTATACAGCTGATACAACTAGATGGCTTGTCTGCCATCTGTCCCCTCAACAAATGCTAGGCATTCTGTTCCAAATCCACCGCACCATCTGCAATTAATAGGTTGCCAGTATGATTGTATACACATACTTCACATGCTCAAGAGTTGGTGATTTTTCTTTATTTGGCAACAAGCAAAGGCAAATATTTCCTATGAAACCCAAGAAAATGCCATTAAATTTTTGGGATTAAATAGCCTTGCCCACCTTACCAAAACAATATTAAGCCAATATAATTTGTCATTTATAAGCAAACACAAGGACATGAAATAACCTTCCACATGTGGCAATGTGGAAAGGTTTCCTAACAGAGATAGTTATGCACTTGAAAAACCTAGGCACTCTGCAGAACTTCCATTCTTGGGGAAACTTTACAGGCAGATGAGATACACACACACGTTCAACATATTACTCTGTTGGTCCAGCTGCAAGACAAGCACAAGCAGACAGCAAGAGGCTGCGGTTGTTGGCTTGGCAGAGGCCTCAATACTTTATCGACCTGCGGGGAGGAAAGTCCAGAAACACATCTTATATGGAGCCGATTTATACTCCAACATTACCAGCCAAGGAAATTTATGGTGCTGCCTCTGCGGAGCAGGGATGCGCCAGGGGAGCAACCAGCTGCTGACCTCCACCCACAGGGAATCTAAAACATCTTGAAGAAACGAGGATCTTACATAGTTGGACCTGCCTTCCATTTGAGTAACATAAACAATGAGCTACTGTAACCTGTTAAGTGACCCCTAGAGGTACAAGCACATGATAGTGTGGGCTTGGTACCAGCAATTTCATGAGCGACGGAGATCGGGTATAGCCGCACTGACAAGTATTTTAAAACGAATCCGGTGTTCACTGCTGGCACCTCCACAGCCGCCGGAACCCCCGCGCCGCGGACGGGCAAGACTGCGGGAGCAAACGCTTCAACGCGCTTCCGAGCTCCAGCTACCGCGCAGACAAACTTGGACAGGTCCGGGCGCGCCAAGCACAGCAGGAGAGCAGGGGCGGGCCAAGCGGGAGCAGGCTGCCACAGCTCCGCGCTCAACCGAGCCCCCACCGCCCGGCAGCAGCACGCCTAGAGCCAGCTCTTTCCCTAGCAGGGGAATCCCCATCACGGGCTTGCTGGAGTCGGCAGACGGCTCAAGGCCCTGTCTCGGTTCCCCCAGGTGTCCCGAGATGGAGCCTGTCCCGCCCCTCCCGCTCCTCGGCAGTAACCCTCCCCCGGCTACCGCCGGGGAAAGCCGCAGGCCTCCCTTCCGCACGCCCCTCCCGCTCGGCTGCGCGGCGAGGAACAGCGCCCGCCGGCACTGGCAGCCCTATGCAGGGGTTCCGCCCGGCGCTCCCCCTTCCGCGCGGGCGCTGAGGCGCGTACCTTGGCGGAAGGCGGTCAAGGTCCTGCCCTGGGCTCTCACAAACATGTCCCGCTCCGACGCCATCGCTCCCGCCCGCCGCCGAGAGCCGCCTCACGGCCCCGGGCCGCTGAGGGGGTGGCACAGCGTCCGCCGGGGGCGGTGCCTGTATGAGGGCAGGGGGAGCCTTGCGGAGGCCCTGGAGCGGGCAGGAGGAGGTGGCCCGGGCAGGGCGTGGCGCTGAGCGTGGCCCGGCGGCTGTGGGGCGGGAGGCGCAGGGGGTGGCTAGGGGTGTCTGCCCGGCACCGCAGTGTGCCCGGGGTGGCCAGGCGACGTGGCGGCCGCGGTGTGGCCGGTGGTGAGTGCGACGGAGTGCGGAGCCTGCCCCAGGGTGCGCTGGTTTTACATGAGTAATGACAGAAAACAGGAATAGATTTCCTTCATTTTCAACTTTTTCCTGAAGTTGTGAACTGATGTAAACCAGTGTCATCTAAGTGTTGCAGCCTTTCTTTGTACCTGGAAGGGGTCATAGAATCATAAAATCAACAAGGTCAGAAAACATCTTTAAGATCAAGTGTAACCTTCACCTCAGGACTGCCCAGTCCTAATGGGATGTTCTCCAGGGCAGATTTCCTTTTAGCTTTAACTGCGCCCACAATGTTAGACATCACCACAACTTGCTCCTTGAAAGAGAACAACAAAAAAGCTACCTGAAGGAAGTGAAGGCAGTCTCCTCGTCCCACCACCTGCTGCCACTAATTCCAGCCCAACCCCTCTTGCTGGGCCCTGCGTTGCCCATGGCTGTGGGGAGCGTGGTGGTCAGCTACCCAGCCCACTCAACTTCTGTTACTCTCACCAGGCTGCACAGTCATAGGATCATAGAATGGTACGAGTTGGAATGGACCTTAAGATCATCCCATTCCAGCTCCCTGCCACAGGAGGCACTGCCATAGCGAGGGACACCTCAAACTAGACCATGTTGCCCAAGGTTCTGTCCAGCCTGGCCTTGAACACTGCCAGGGATGAGGCAGCCACAGCTTCTCTGGGCAACCTCTGCCAGCGCCTCAGCACCCTCACAGGGAAGAACTTCTTAGTTCTAACCTGAATCTCCCCTGTTTAAATTTTAACCCGTTGCCCCTTGTCCTATCACTACAGTCCCTGATTAGTATTAACAGGTTACTATGGTAATTACAGTCCCTGACACTCAGGTAATAACTAGATGGATAACACTCGCAATGTTTTAATATTTTCTGGGCTGGAGTCCCTTTTTGACCTAGCAATGCAAGAAGGTAATAGGGTTGTGATTTCCCAGTCAAACCGCAAGGACCCTGTTGTTCTGCACTGTATGCAGAGTTCCAGTGCCTCTGTTCATCTTGTGAACTCCATGGTGGAGCACTAGGTAAGGATCCTATTGTCAACTAAAATGCATTTCTATGGCTGGATTACTTTTCTATCTGTAAAAGGGGGTATTTTTATCCACAAATGAAAATGGGTTTACTCCTGCTTGGAAACTGCCAACATTAAATGGAAGAGCTAGAAAAAAAATCTTTTTTTATTAGGTAGGTTTTTGTCAATTCCTTTCTTTATAAGGCAGAATTTGGTATATTAAGGAAGTAAATACTAAAGTGCATTTTTGATTCTTGGGTTCAGCCTATTTAAATACCCTGACACCCTGAACATGTGATGAAGGTCTGATGCTGGAACCACTCATGCTAATATCAGAGCAATTGGCTGAATGACCCAAAGAGCTTTCTGACCTTTTGTGTTTCCTTTCCATTTTCTTCTTATGTTCTTAATAGGGCTGAGCAGTCCTACACCAGAATGTATTGTTGTTGCAAGAATTCAGCTAAACTTGGGATTAATTTTGCAAGTGAAATGCCATCAAGAACAGGCCAAAATGTGTAATGAGATCATTACTGTCTTAGCAAGACAGCACACTGTAGTTTTGTAACACAAAGACACGAGATTGTGATCAGCACAACAAATTACCTTTATAATTTGTGATGTGTTGATAAAGGCAACCATTTTTAAGTTATGCATGTCTGAAAGACTGAATCAGACCTGTCAGAGTCAGTGCTGTGTTTGATCACTTTGCAGGATGGGTCACAGAGGAGCTTGGCTCTTTCTAGGTGGTTAATACAGTGAGTATGCAGCATGCCTTTGTTGACTCCTCTTCAAATGGAATCCTCTGATACTACATCAGTGAGTATTGTCTACTGTAATGAGGATCCCATAAGAAATTTCCATTTTGTAGTTAAAACACATTTTCTTGTGATTTTGCAGCCTGAGTGCAAAGTGTTTTCATCTGCAGAAATGAAGGAACAGTTGCATATAAACGTGAGAACTGAGGATGGGTAGTGTGCGTGCAGGAGGGGGATTTCTGCTCTCGCCTGATTCCTTTACTCTGCCAAATTTGAAGTATGCATTTCTGAAGCCAAGATCATGGACCAAATGCTATACAGCTAAACACATTTTAATATGACTAAATCGTTTAAAGTTACTACTCCTCTATGTCAGTTTAATTATAGATTTTCATTAACTTACTCCAGATGAGGCCTAGATAAAGCAGCACAATTTTGTCATAGGACTTGACTTGTTATACAAAGTGTCGTGAATATGACACTGAATAAATAAATAATTTACAGTACCACTTGTCTGGTCTTATTTATAGGGTATAAATTGAGAATAATTCTACTAATTGTAAAAAGTGATTCTACTAATCACTTTTTTAAAATCATCAATTTAAAAAAGTGATTGTGAGCATACAGAGGAGAATATATCATTTTGGAAGAGCATGCGGTATATTCAAAATAAGATAGATGAAAAGTGAGAAATGGAGGCATTTAAAAGGAAATGCTTATATAAGGTTTAGCTTAGTAATGACTGCGATTAGAACAGTGCAGATCTGAGGAGTCCAGATCTTCTAAGACTTATTCTAGTATGCGTTAATATCATGCTGCCAATCCTTGCAGTTCTTAGCACCTTGGACATTCCAACAAAACTAGTAGCATACGCTCTATTTCTCACTGCAGTTTAACGTATGATCTACACTTCAAGAGACCTAGATAAAAGAAGTAAATCATTCTAAAATTTACTACCTCTGGTGAGCAATTTGTATAAAAATCAAACCAGTCAAAGCAGTGGATAGAGGAGGGAATCGTTTCTCTATTGTCAGTAAATGACAAGAAGACAACAAATTGCAAAAAAAGGAATACAGAAGGTGAATAGGAAGGACATAACAGGGTTTGTCTAGACACTGGAGTTAAAATTACAAAGCACAGACAGATACACTGATTTGAAAGTAAACCACTGTAGTCTTACACATAGAATAGAATGAGTCTATTCTAGAATGAGTCTGCCATCTGGAATTCAGGGTATCCAACGAAGACTGGAGGTGTAAACAACACATAGTTATCAACATGTGTTTTCAGTGCATGCTGGTATATAACAGTCCTTGAGGGATAAGTTAGAGAAAATAATGGGAACTAATAAAACTGTGTGATACAAAAAGGATTGCATCCTTGTATTTGTTTAGAGACAATATAGACTTACACACGCTGAAAATAAATAATGCATACAATGTATCAAGTCTGATTTGTATTAATCTCTTATTCCAGCTCCCATAAATCCTGTAAAAGGACAGCATTCCAAGCAGGGGCAGCATTTTGGAAGGTTCGGCATATGATACTCCTCCTATTCTTCTCCCCTGAACAGCTAATTAACAAAAATTAGTAAGTTTTGAAACCTTGGAGTAGTATCTCATCCTAGCCCACTCTATCTCCCATTCCATTGCTGAGAATAAAAGACTTCAGGATGACTATGCCAGCATAAATAAACTAAAACATTACAAAATATCATAAAACTTATGCTCCTTTGATGTCCTATACAAACATAAATGAACTACTACACTAAAGAATGCTTATCAATGTTAAAAAGGTCCTGTTAATATTTGGCCTTGATACCAAATGGCTTTTTATTTTCAAAGGGCCCACAAAACAGTATAAAGAAAATTAAAAAGATTGGTTGACCAGCACCAATATTTTGTTACTAGGAAGAGAACAATGATGACATTGATTATTTCCAAAGTTAAGGATCCTCAATGTAATTGATTTTTATCTGACTCATTTAGTGTGGGCAGACTCCATTTGTTCAAGAAACTTGTAATATATTCCTTGAATCACTTTAACTATGAGAGATATAAAAGTTGATGTAATGACTTAAACATACTATTTAACACAATTTGTTTTGCACAGTAAATTCCCAGTTCTGACACAGATACAGGTTCTATCTAGATCTATGGTCATTTTTGTAAGATATCTCACTCATTTTGTGTGCTGCCAAGTAGTCAAGAGTTCTACTTTATTCAAGTGTCTCTGATTTTGGCTTTCCCTATTCTGAGCTTTCATTTTCAGGCACAAAGAGCATTTGCACCTTTCATTGAGTAATTGAGACCTAGGCTGTCAGCAGATTCAAAAGTCATAACCAGTAATGACTCCAGTGAATGACAGAGCTAGACTAGAAGCAATTATTTGCTCTGGTGCATATTTTTGACAGGTTAGGTGTCTACTTATGAAGAGCCATGGGTGTTTGGGTCATGAGTTTGTATTGAAACAGACAGAGAAAAAATGCATAGTAGTTCAGCAGAACTAGATCTAGGTGAAGGAAACTAAGGCTTTAATTGAGGTAGCTGCTTCCAAAGTTATGTAGAAAAATTGTGACAGGCTGCCACCTTATCCTGTTCTAAGGACTTTCTGACTTAAATGTTCTCCAGAATTATTCCAGTCAGAATTGGAGAGCATTTACCTACTATCTAAAATTTATGATTCCTGCTGCTCAGCAAGCTCATAAAGACCTGTCCAGTCACAAATGGGTGGGAATTAGGGATATAAATAGATCTGAAGAAACTACTCAGTGTATAGACACACTACTCAGTGTATATATACATACACACATATCTCTGTGTGTGTGTGTTTTTAGAGTACTATGGGTTTCAGGTATATACTATTTGATTTGGTCTAAGAAGAAAATCTAGATTTAAGAGCTTTTAATCCACATCGAGATCTAAAATTTGCACTTTTTGGACTTTTCTTATTTTAAAACAGATTTTCCATTAATGCACAAGCAAAAGCAGCAATCTCGGCAGAAGAAGCAGTATTTAGTTTATGCATCTGTATGCATGACTCCCAGATTCCTTTCTCCTTCTTTGCTGATAAATGACATTTTGTTAGAAAAAAATAAAAACCCAGATGATCATTAACCACAGTTGCTATTTCTGCCAAAAAATCAAAGAAGCAGCAATCCTTCAAGTATTAAAATTCAATAAACAGTCAGAGCACTTAGATGTTTTTCAACTAGGCGTACAACAAGGACATTCTTGTTTTACTGTTACATTGGTTAACTCAAAGTGCATTGCAAATGCACTGGGCAGATCTTTTTTTTTACTTGCTCAAAGCAGAAAATTATTTTTCAGACTAGAAAAAGCTCATTTTTATATGTAAATAATTAAAAATAGAAAATATTATATGTCCTTTTTCTTCCTTTCTTGTATAAGGAGAATTCATCTTTTTATAAAAGGGGGAATATTTCTTTGGTCACCTAAATTTTAGCAGGCAATTTTAGCAGGCAGGCTCTTTGTAGCTCACTTTTTTAGCCAACTGTATTTTTAAGAAGCACATGTATGCCACCATTCTGACAGGCCATAACAAACTGGACATAAGGAAACAACCACATTGGATTACTCTGAGAACAACAAAAAAGAAAAAGTAATTACAGAAAACTGTGAAAGAGGAGCCACTGTCATACCACTTTGCAGAGTTGTAGCTTCTAATACAGAGTGAGGTGCAACACCACAGAACTGTCCTCAATATGTAAGTGGAAACTGTAGGTGTATATTAATCAGGCAAGTAAACCCTCATGTTGATTGGCTTTCATGGGTCACAGACTACCACTACTCTCCCCTCAAACTACAGCCTTACTAATAGATTGCATCAGAGTCTTTGCTGCCTTAGAGAATGATTTACGTACCCAAAAACCTTCATAGAATTCCTCTGCACATTAGTAGTCACTTTCGTTGTGTACCAGATTTTGCATGTTAAGTGGATGTTAAAATTCACTTTACCATCTGTGATGTCACTAATAGAGCAGTCACTGAACCTCCTGAAAAGGATGACTATGAAGGATGCATCTATTTTGCCATAGATTTCTGTAAACGAAAATGGTTTTCAGTAATTATAGCTGGAGATGAACAAAGAAGGTACTCTGGGAAAAGCACAGATTAATTTAAGCATAAATGACCCATTTAAGGGTTTTTTTTTTTCACTCAAGTAATGACTGAAGAAAATTAGTTCAGAGACTGATGAAGGATGCTGAATAGGTAATTATTGCTATTACAGACCTCTTAGTTTAATTCGTAGGAAATATGATTTGAAAATTAAATAGCACTTGATTTTTTTATGTCAGTGTGGACTCTTTTTCAGCTGTGTCTAGCACTTTGTTTCTCAGAATTTCAAGGACCTTTCCTTTTCCATTAATGATAATATTAGATAACCAGAAAGATCCATTTTCCAACGCTGTTATCTCAGCAATAATTACATTTTCCACTTCTCTCAGGTTCCTGGTCTAAAGATCTGTAGGTGTTTAATAGGGCTTGGGTAAAAAGAGATAAAGATCAAATGTGGACAACAGTAGAGGTACAAGTAGGGTGATTTATGAGTGAAGACATAATATGCACCACAGAGCTTCTACTTTCAAAATTAATAATAGATGAGAACAGGACTGCATGCCCTACAAGGCAAAAGTCTGGCCTTTCACTTCAACTCTTCTTCTCAACTGTATTTACAATTATTTTTTTGGGTTGGTTTCTTCCAGCTGTATTTATTCATAAAAACTAAGTCAATGACAGCAAACTTTTGTATATTCCCATAGTGGTGGTCTTTTAATTCCCTAGCTTAAATATTTTTCAGTTCTCTGTTACAAATGTAAGAGTCCATTGTGCAAATACAAAAAACAAACTAAGCAGACTTCAAATGATATAAAAATGTGGCTTTCCCACTTTTTGAATTTCTTCGGTTTTTAAATCAGTGGAGAACGAAATGTTTGGTCTTACTGATGCATCCTAACATTTGTGGAAGGATGATCATGTAAAGATGAATGTACAGCAGACAAATTAAATAAATTCACTAAAGTGTTTCTTCTCCACATTACTTGGAAGCAGTAAAGATAATTTTGATGTTTGCCAGTTGGTTGCAGGCATATGCAATAGAGAATGTGTAGAAGCTACATGTTTGGTACAACAGTAGGCTAAGATTGAGAAGAGTATTACATTCAATACTTAGCAAATTTACCAGTGACCTTACAAACTGAACTGCTCCATCCATTTTTGTTTGTATATCAGGTAAAACTAAGACCCTATGACTATGACCTAGTCAGTTTGTTCAACAAGCATGGTAGAGTCACTGAATGCAGTTGTTCAACAGTTGATCTGAGAGTGAGGAAAACACGTAATACCAGTCCACAGAAGTAGCGAGACTGAAACCATTTCTGTGTAGGGTTGCACTCAATGAGGAGAGAAGTAACAAACCATGTTTAAGTATGGCATGTTGATGACATCCATTTAACAAAAGACAGTCTGGCTGCAAACCTATGATCTTGAACTTACACAATGGCCTTACTTTATTGACTAAGCTACTGGAATGAATGATGAAACAGGAGCATCCTAAAAATAGTGAATCACGATTACCATTTCTGTTGAACTCAGTGGGATGGATTCATCAAGCGTAACATTTTTTTGAATAATTAACTTACTGAATTTTTCATTAAGAAAACACAACATTCATACAGTGTAATTATTACAGTGTGAAACACGTTTGAACTAGAACAAGATAACTTTGTCATTGGGTACAGAAATGGGAAATGGGAAATGTTCTCCTCCGCGGGTTCTAGGAATTATGTACTTAACAGTCATTTGCAGCACACTGTACAAGCTACTATTAATAATATATCTATAGCTGAACATAAGGTATGGAGGGAGTGTTTAAAATGTTTAATTATTCAAATTAAGGAATTAATTGACTGTGCCTTTTTTGCAGTTCAACAATATTTCTAAACACTAGAAGAGGTCAACATGCTAAGAAGAATGTAAGTGCCTAGGAGGGGGTAAAAACTAAAATAAGTGGAAACTCAAAACTTTCCTAATGACTGAAGCTATGGTATACACACTGTATATGCTGTCTTCCTGAGTTGCATTCATAAATCATATCCATTAGAAATTCCTATGCATTTGGGCTCCTGAGTGGAAAGAAATCAGATTAAAAATATGAGCTTATAATTCCTACAGAGTGTTGGCTGGTGGTGTTTGCATAATAACAACCTAGCCATAGCTCTCACAGAGATGGCAAGATCACCAGTTAGTGTTGGTATTTACCAATGAACTTTAAAATCAAGAAAAATAAGTTTACTTTTACTTTCTTTTAATTAAGTCTTTACCACCTGCAAATTCACAGTAAGATGAATGGTAATACGTGTGTCTTCTCTATAGCAAGGAGACCTTCAAGGGATGTCTCTTTACTCCTGTTTCCTGATGAGTTTCATAACTCAAAATGTTTTCAGAGGATGTAGTGACTTTCTGAGTTGCAGATGCCATAGGAATTGTATTTGACTCCAGTGAAAACCTTGAAGAAAGGCCTTGAATGTGAACAAATAAACACTGATTGGAGAGCCAGTGGAGTATATCTAGTGTTGGTGTAGTACTCACACTTGTGAAGAGCAAAGTGAAGTCCAAATGATTCACATTTAGGCTTTCTGTGACAACTGTAAACAAAATGATACTCTGCTCACCAAAGAACCTCTTCTTTCTTTTTCTGCCCTTCCTCCTGTTAAACTGAAGTAGCTTTTCCATCTCTTATTAATGGTTTCTGTTAAGTAAACAAACAAAAAACAACAGAAGAAAACCAGGGACAAGTTCTTCTTATGCTTAGAAGATGAAAGTAGAATGCAGAGTCCAGATTCTTGAATTGATTAGGAAGAGACATCTGCTTGTTATCTTCTGCTAGCTATTTAACCCCCATAGAAGAGCACTGGCTGAGACAACCCTCTCTCATCAGCACTTCATTGTTGGTTGTCATGTTTTCCACTCAGTATGCAGACTTCTAGGTTCATCTTTCTGAGGCATCTAACTATCTATGTGTCCTATAGAGAGAGCTGAAGTATCCGAGTCTGAATTTGAGATCCTTCTTCAGAAGACAGGCATTATGGGAAAACAGTATTTGTCAAGTATTTGGAACAAAGTAAATGGATTTGGGGAAAAAAAATATCTATGTATACAATATCTAGATTCATAGAATTGTTTAGGTTGGAAAATTCCTTTAGGATTATTGAGCCCAATGGGTACTGAACCAGCACTGCCAAGTTTGTCACTCTCCATGTGCCTAAGTGCCACATCCATGTCTTTTAAGTGCCTCCAGGGTTGGTGACTCCACCACTGCCCTCAGCAGCCTGTTCCAGCACTCAACAACCTTTCAGTGAAGAAGTTGTTCCTAATATCCAATCTAAATATTCCCTGGCACTACTTGAGGCCATTTTCTTTTGTCCTATCACCTGTTACTTGAGAGGAGAGACCAGCTTCCACCTCGCTACAATCTCCTCTCAGGTAGTTGTAAAGAGTGAGAAGGTCTCCCCTCAGCCTCTCTTTCTCCAGGCTAAACCCCCCCAGTTCCCTCAGCCTGCCCTCATCATACTAGTGCTCCAGACACTTCATCAGCTGCGTTGCCCTTTTCTGGACATGCTCCAGCTCCTTCATGTCTTTCTTAAAGTGAGTGGCCCAACAAATACGTATATAATATATAAAAAGTGTGATTGATGAATCTGATTCAGTGGGTGAAGATCTTTGATGTACTCTGCCTATTTGACATACAAAATGTGATGTAGTGTTGTAGCCATTGCTGCACTTCACTAATACTTACTTCAGTATAGGACTAATTTCTTTTATTTGTGATTCCAAAATGACAGTACCCTTTTATATTCATCAGTTCTCAAGCGATTCTAATCTAGTCTCATCTGCCACCATACTGTATAATTATTTCTGTATTAAAGAAAGTATTAAAGAAATTTGAATTAGTGAGAATTTGCTAGTGCTGAACTTTTGGCAAAATAGTATTCATTATTATACTTCCAAGCATACCTACATGGAGATCATCACATTCCCTGCTGGAACTGATGGGAAAGCAACTATTCTGTTTGCCTCTCTGCAAATCTTTAGGGCTAATTTGGCTCAAGGGAAGGTCATAGTTCATTGGAAACCAGGTTAATTTACATATTTATTTTTAGTCAAGCTATAGTCAAAGTCTAAATATTGTTAAATATAAAATGTATAACAGGATAAACACATTATTTATGCAAGTCAGCGTAAATCTGGAGGAATCTCCAGAGAATCAGCATAAAGACTGTGCATAACTTTTGTCTGCCCTATTTTTGAGAATTTGTTTGGCAGTGCATAAGGCTAAATTTCTTTCTCAGTGCAGGTTTTGTATGTCAGTATTGCTAAACTGTAGTAGGAATCTTCCCACTGTGCATTTAAGGCACTGAGAGATCTGTACATGTTCTGTTCATTTGATATGCAACAATACTTGAAGTCCATCTACTGTAAATAAGGATGGGAAGCTTGTCTAGGAACAGGCTGGGAAGCCCTGACCTGAAGAAGCATCTGTTACCTTGCATCAGCCAGAAATAATGATAATATAAACAGACTGGTACTAAAATTTCCAGTCTTTCCCCTTGGACTCCAAAGCCAGAAGCAATCTGTGTAGTTCTGATGTTGCATTCTGTTCTTCCCCTTCAGCTCCTCACTGGGCAACCAGGTTCCCTTTGTCATAATGACAAATTTAAGGATGACAAATTTGACTGTTTTTTTATTAGCAACCAACAGAAAATACTTGCTTTTAAGGCTTCTGCCAGGTTTACTTAATTGGACTCTTTGGATGAAATAAGCTAGCAAAAACCATGCTAACAGTCTCAAAGCTCTAATTTTCACATTTTAGCACTAATTTGCTTCTGAATAAGCTCTGGTTAATCGTATTTCTGCAACTCAGGCAAATAAAGAGTGAAATCCACCCTACTGAAAAGAGCCCTGGCCATTAGAATTTTATCTACTCATATTGTCCCAGTATTTACTACTTCATCCAGCTTTTGAAGTATAGTTGTTTTGGAAGCATCTGTATATGTACAAAGATCACAGAATCATAGAACAGTAAAAGATGAAGTATTTCAGTAGCTAAAATACGTTTAGAAATGGTTTCTCAATGAAAAATGTTTTACACTTGACTCCTAATATACTGAATAACAGATTTCTAAACCTTGGAGGTGGGCATCTGGTTTTCTCGCAACAGCATTTCTTCCACTTACTCCTGAGAATACCTTATTCTGCTTCTGCAGGTGAAAGATTAGCACCTTATTCATACCCACTCAGACTTTGATAATGACGCTGCCAGCAAGGGCACAAAGTAGTGTAAAGTGAAATGGCATTCTTGTACAATGCCATTACGAATTTGGCAATTGAAAATATCAGTGCCTACTATTTAAAAGTTAGAGTTGAGTAAATATCTTGAGAAAGGTTTTGTGAACCTATGACATTGTTATTATTTTTCACACTTTTCCTTTCTTGAAGAAAAAAGTATTCTAATATTTTGGGGTCTCTTAGGTAGTGTAGTCTAGCAAATATTTATCTCATATTCTAGATTAAAAGACCCTGAACCAAACAAAACTGATCCTTGCATAAATCTTACGTAAATAGAAAAAGCACATGGTAGAAGTTAACTTGGAGAACTTTCTGCTTGAGTTTCTGAACAATAGATCTCACCTGAACAAAAATCATAATACCATTCTGGCTAAAACTTGCCTACAGTGACTGAGCAAACAGATAGGTATATAAAATACTTCTTTACCAAGGAGGAGAACTCACATTTATTTGTTTATCAGCTAGGGCTTAAGAGTAGTTTTTTGTCAAGAAAATAATGTATCTTATGGCTGTCATTTCTGAAAAAATCTCATAGTGTAAACTAAATCAAAGTAAAGACAGCATTTGGTGGTTTCTGCAAGTAAATTTGTAAAGACCAGTAAGACTCAACAGATTTTTAGGACAAAATCATAAACTTGCGGTGAACACTATAATGTGTGAGAGAGGAGGGAGAATTGCCAGCTGGATCCATCATCTATCTTGGCAATTATACTGTGTTCATCACCATGGTATCAGAACACCTTTACAAGCTCCAAGAGTAATCACAGTAAAGAATCTCTACTTTCTCCTCATGTCCTAGCAGGGATGGCTTTCTTATTCTCGTTATTACTATTATGAAAAGGTAGGTGAAAATAAAGGATTTTACATTTTATTCTTAAGGAGCTGAGATTTGTAATTTTTCCATTCATTAGGGAATGAAACCACAGCTGTATGCCAGCTGCCAAGAAATTTTTATCTACTCATGATAGATAAATCATCTATTCTCTTGTCCCAGAGGAATGCAACTTTAGTGAAAGGTGCTGAAGTCAGAGAGAAGTAGCCTTCATTCTTTTACACTTTCAGGGCACAAGAAAGTTGCCTAGGAAGGATGTAGCCAGGAAGGTAGGAACAAGGGTTGTTGAATCTGCTGCTGATTGTCATTGGCTTCCTTAGCAGTGCAGGCAGCTTCCCTCAAGCATATGTACTAGAAAGCTGTCCTTATCACGCTGCCAGCAGAGCATACCTCCCTTGGGCTTCAACTACTGGTGGACAGAGAGGACAGGTTCTGTTTGGATACATTTCGAGCAATATACAGCTATGTGCATTGGAGCTTAAAGGTGTGCTGCATGCAAAGACATTATTTCCTTAAATATTTCTGCATTCTTTCATATAATAGGTATCACAACACAGCCCTTAACAGAGTTATTTTTGTCTTTAACTTTTCTGTATTTTTTTCTGTATCCTTTAATGCTAGATTTTGGGTTTGCTTTGATTGTGAATAACAGTAGCATTATGAAATAACACCATTGAAACAAATGGAATTTTATGCCCTATAAAGAACATCTCAATGAGAATGAACTTATTAAATCTTGGTTCTTAGAGTGGAAGCTTCCATCCACTGAATTTAATAGTAATATTGCTGTTAACTTTGATGAGTCAAGACTTTGTCCTTTGCATACACCTGTCACTTAGGAATTAATGTTAACCAATTGACCTAATATTATAAAAAATCCATTGCAATGATATTAAAAGAATGAAAACTGGAGTAATGGTTCAGCCTTTGTATGGAGGACCTATTTCTGTTCTTGCTGTGCAAGTGTTTTTGGTTTTTTTTTTAACTTGAGCTGAACATTATGGCAGAAACAAATTAAATAATGGGATATTATGATATATCTGCTCTTTTTCATTTATGGACATTTTATGAGTTGAAATTCTTGCATTGTTTATGTAGGAAAGCAATCCTATTGTTCACCATCTAAATTATCTCTTTCTTCGTCTTATGATCAAGGCTCACTTCAACTGTTCTAATTTGCATAGAAATTACATGCAATTTCCTTTTTAATTTTGTTAATTTTTTCTTTTTTAAAGAAGGACTATCACTATATTCACAGGGAGAATTTCTAAAACTGGAAAGTCGTATTTAAGACTTCAAGGTGTATATAAATTACAAAATTGACTTTAAAGAGGCCAGCTTTCTGCCAGGTGCATGGGAGAGAATGACAGACTAATTCCTACAAACCTGAGAAAATTGTGTAAAAGTTGTCCTTTTACCAAGTATTCAGTTACAACTGGCCCTATATATACGTATGTTCATATTATATGAATATATGAATTTCATATATATATGAAATATCGGAAATATTTATATTTCAAATATGTATGAAATACAAATAGGAAAGAATATATTTGTTATTTCCATACTATACGTAAATATTCCTTTTGCAGCTTCTTTACATTTTACTCCAGTTACTTGCATATTAATATAAATGTAAAAATATATAAATATACAGATTAAATAGTCCATTCTGAAAACTATACACTCAGGTGCCAGCATTTTGTATCAAAAATGTGTTTGACCTTATTGTGCTCTGCAGTAATTCCCTATGTATTTGTTAGGGAGCAGATGTCCTAAATATGTTATTAACATTAGATTGCATTTAGGAGGTTAGAGATAATCTGCTGATTTAAGTAAATACTACAACAAAAAGATACCACTAGAATCTCCTGTCAGCATCTTTTTGTACCACTTCTCAAGACTCCCTAATGTGCATTTCACATTACAGTCAAAATGCTTTTATTTGTCCTATTATTTATCTAGCTGTGGGATCACTACACTTTCACAATAATAAAAAAAACCCCAAACCTCTAGGCAAATATATGTTACAAAACCACAGGAAAAAAAGAATTATTATCAAAATCTGCTTCACATTATTTACTCTAAACATGTACTTTTCAGTCTACATGACTGACATGATGCAAAGAGCAAGGAGACTGGACTGATGCTTTTTCATTCCAGATAGGCATAACAGAGTACTTAGATGTTCTAGATACATATCCCATTTATGTAGGTATAACAGAGTTATACTGTGCTAAGGAACATCAGTGATGAATCCTGTTATCATTATCAGAATGTTCTCTAGAAAGAGAACATAAGAAACAGTGCTTACTTTTCCAGCTTGAAATCTTAATAGTTTTTTGAATCGTCTACCAGTATACCTAGTTGATAGATTATTTCTTCTCACTGGCTATCACACCAGAGGACAGAGAAGCAAACCCCTTCGGAGCTAGCTTTAGTACTGCTCTTCATGTTGGCTGTCAAGTGCAGTCAAGAAGGGACAGTTGTTACCATCTGCCTAAAAGTGTGGTCTGGAACCTGTATAAGCGTGTTTTGCACGTGTCAACAGTTTTCCAACATATGCCTAAATTTAGTCTCTGAATTCATTTGGGCTTTCAAATATGTGACCTGGTTTTCAGAAGTTTTGACCAGTCAGACGTGGTGATTCCAGTGTAAGCTGTGACTATTCAGCATCTCTTGAACAAAATTACCCAGTGCAGTTTCCATTTTAAATCAGTGGAAAGACGGTTGTTGAATTTAGTAGATACAGTGTTGTCCTGTGGATATTTAACCTTTGGCAACCACATTTGACATTTTTGGCCAGGCATGGTAAGCACATAAATGAATCTGATAGGCACATGAACACTGCAGTGTCATATAATGAAAAAGATATCACAGAACTCAGACCATTCTTACTTTCTCTCTACCTCTTACTTCATCTATCTTGTGATCTAACATTTGAAAATCCTGAGCATGTTTGAATAGTTAGCATCCTTTAAAAATGGAACTGTCAGAGAAATGTTCTTCTTCACAAATCTGAGAGTTCCTACATCTATATATTATTGGTATGTGCAAGATACAAAATACATCAAACCTTGGATAGGCATGTTGTGAGAATGAAGGGATGCACACTATAAAGGTCTAATACTCAGTAGGAACTCTTGATTTTGGTTGCCTGACAGTACATTTTGGAAGACATACAAAATATATGGTGGCTAAAATGTTTTGATAGTTAAGTAATATAGCAACTTTACATTTTGTGAAGAACAAGTTCTTCACTTCTGAGGTTTACAGTTCACTTCTGTAGTCTTTGCAGATTAATAGTGCTAAAACTTGACAGGCTATAGCTGACTCCCTAATTTGACTTCTTCCTGTTCTGGCTTCCATCCATAGACATTACAGGCCTGCAGAATGTGCATTCTAGAGTAAAACTTGTCTCCCTCTTCATTACTGATGAGTATGGGTTAGATCAGCTGCTCAGCTGTTGTAACGTATGCCAGTCAGACAGCAGAGGATCAGAAAATTTTCTCTATGTGTTGTCTTCTACATTTAAGCACAGCTTCTCTATGCTCAGGCACAGTATACAGCCTATTATACTGACTTTAACCTTGAAAATTTGTAATGCTGTTTAAGATCTGTTTAGAAAGGCTTTCTCTGCCTTGAAAAGCTGAACTCATGGGAACAAAGGTGGCTGGAAGGATACAGCTGGAAGGATACAAAAGCAGTTCCAATTTTTTTGATCCTCTGCAGCCTTTCTTTTCTTTTTTGTTAACAAGAGTTAAAGATTTTTTTTTGTCAAGAGTTTGGAATGATGTGCAGAGCCTTCTTTGTCATGATGTGCAGAGCCTTTTTTGTCAATTGCAGTATCCTCAGACATCTAGCTGGTCATTCCAGGTCTAAATTCCACGGCAGTCTAATTTACAACAAGCAGAAACATACCTTATTCACAGGTACTTGCAATACTGTTTAAGTTGAAAGTAACATCAGTTTTGCCAAAGAGAGAACTTGACTGGCAGTTTTCCTTGTTCAGATACAGAGCAATAGCTGTGCAACAGGCAAACCTGAGGGCTCAACTCATTTTTCAGCTATACTGCTGAAAGCTGATTTAGACATTTTGGCACTTTTTTTCCTACTGCTGTATACTGAAGAAGTCTGCAGTATGCATGTGTTTCCTCTTGTATATTTGCAAGTACTCCTTTAAACTTCTAAATTTATCTGAATTTTTCTGAATTTCCTTTGAATTAAACTGAAGTTAAAAGAACTCTCAGGATTTCATTAAGTTCACTCCAAATATGAATGCCGTTACTGCCTGCATCAACCCCAAGTCATGCAGCTTTAGTTTTACAGAAAGACTGAAGAGAAAAATATTATGTGATAAAGGTAATTTCTACATTGTAGAATTGCCATAAATTATCTTCCTCCTCAGTGAGCCATGAAAACAAGTCTCTCAGGAATGAAAAAGCATTCAGGAATGTATTTTCATTCCTTAAGCACCTCCTGCCTCATTAAGATCTCTTGATGGTGATCCCTTTGCTATGTGCAAAGTGTATTTTTTTCAGACTTGATGACAATAACTAAAAAATGCTTGATGTTTATAGCTTAAATTGCTATGAATTCTTGAAATTATAAGAACAAGTTCATTCTGTCCACTCTGTATATGTGTATTTTTTGAATGAGAAGAGAAAGGTTTGTTTAAAAGATGTGTACTTAATTATAAAAAGAGAAGTATATTTTGTGTCAACACACTGCAGGCTGGGATTTCACATGTTTCTGCACTGATACGATAATAATGATTGCAGTTACTGACTAAAAGGACAAAGGATTATGAAGTGTTAGCTATGTAACAAAAAGAAAGGCCTGAACCCAATTGCATTTTAACCATCCAACAAGCCTAATACTGATGAGAAAGTATACTACTTATAGAGGAATGACAAAACTTAGTAGAAGCAAATGGGTGTGTCTGATGTATGTATGCTGATTCAGGAATGTAGAGGTTCAAAACAAACTTTTGTACTGTGCCATTCAGCACTGCTTATAATATTTGTAAATCATGGGACTGTTTTCTATATACAGTACTTATAAACCTCATGCCACTTGTAGCTCCTTGTTAAATACACTTTTCTTCTTTAACTCATGTCTGCTAAGGTATTTCTTTCATGTCTCAAGCTACCTTATTTCTCTTCTGCAGACATCTAACATTTAGCTGTACTTTTAAGGACTAATCATTGCAAACATGCTGCCAGTTGGCCTGCTATAGTAGAATCATAACCTCTTTTGTTTTCTATCTGCAATACATTTTTGTATCTATATATCCAAACATCCCATTACATTCTTTAGATTTACCACCACTTCAACATCCAGGCTGACTCATTAACATTCTCTCCTAATTTTACTCTTTTTCAAACTCTCTTATTTACATAAAAAACCCTGCAAGAATCAGTTCTAAGAATATATACAACCAAACACTGAATTGAACATGTATAATATACATATATATACATATGTACAGTATGAGTGTATGCATTTATACAACTTCCACTGAGACATGACTATAAATTCCTACAGTTGAAACAAAGCATAAAGTTGAACAAGCACTGCCATCAATCCACATATGCCATCCATCAACATAGAAAAGTCTCATTGAAAACAAGTGGCATTTGAGAAAAATGTAATAGGAATACCTAACTTTGTAGAAGGTCTGTGCCTAAAATTCAGTATTTCACTTAACTAAATGGATATGTGCTTGATTAAAGATGACACTGTAAGTTCCAGTTGAAACATTTTCTCAGTTGTTTCAGAGACAAAATGCATTCCTTATGGGATAAAACTGCAGAAAAAGTAGGTGATTATTACTACCTTAAAGCAGTGCCAAAAAGAGAAGTGTTGAAAGTGGAAGGCAATGGTGCTTAAAATAGGAAGACTTCTGCATTTTTCAACTCAATAAAGACAACTGAAATATATTTAGAGTTTATTGACTTAGTTGAGAAAATCTTTATAAAATCAGAGAATGACCCAATATGTGCCTCAGTACTGTGTGTAATATCCATTTATCTCAATTAGTGTTCTTGTTTCCATTACTGTTCTGTTTTTTATATTTTGAACATGCAGGTGGCTATGGAGCCATTAAGCCACTAAAACACACTGCCAGATGTCTAGTAAAAAGGGTTGTGCCCTAGTCAAGAACAACTCTAGTTCATTATTAGAATTCTAACACATGGTACAGCTAAAGTAACTTCACTGCTAATAATGACTAACAGGCAAAGAGAGCGTAACAACTAGAGTAGCTTATGATTAATTAAGGTAACATGATTTACGGGTTCAGGGTACTGTAGGTTTGATCCAAAGTAGGGTTTTTTTCAAGAAGCTTTAATCACTCTCCTGTTTTCCCCAAGCACGCCCCACTTAGGGTCAGATTCTGAGCACATGGACCTGTATCCTGCAAACATTAGATTTTAGCCTAAATCCTTTGGGTTCTTTTTGCTGAAGAAGAATTCTGGGAAAACCCCAGGAACTCAGCAAGACAAGAAACTTGCACCATAGCTAGTCAGGATTAATAGCCTGTAATATAAATCATTTCTTGATGTTATTATTTCTGCACATGTATAGCACTAATCATGCAAAATATTTAAGCAGCTTTTTAGCAGTCAGATCAACAGGGGAACTTGCATAATCTTAAGTGCCTGACGAGACCGGACCTTAACTGTCTCTAGTTGCAATATTAACTATGGAACAGATTAATTTTGTGCGGTATTTTAATCACAAACTGCATCACAAAGTGTTAATAAATAATAGCAGAGAGAAGCATACAAAAGAGAGGAATGATATGATTTCAGAGAAGACTTGAGGGGTATGTTGATGAGGTGGAGGTTTTAAGAATTAAATAGTAAAACAAACAAAAAAAAAAGGCTGGTTTTGGCTGGGACTGATTGTTTTTCATTGCTGAGAAATAAAGGGGCTTTTTAACCTACCGCTTGGGCAAAGATGCAAGGCTTAGTGTCAAACTGTTCAGTGGAATCATAACTGTACTTAGAGTCTATTTTAAGAGAAGGCAGAGGATCTCAATTAGCTAACTACGGCCCTCTCCGGTTCCAAACGTCTGCTTTGCCCTTTGCCTCACCTTTCTGTTTCTTCATCACTTCAAAAGTCCACATGGAGTTGGCCCAAATTCCTGAAGCACGGCACTAATACGGCCCGCATTGAAGCGCAGGTGATTGGAGGGGCTGTGTGCCATTGCGGAGCTCCGCACACCACCCCTTCTTCCCAGGGCAACAGTCGCAGCAGGACCGCGGCGAGGCTATCGCAGACGTGCCCAAGGAGAAGGGAAGCTGCTTCAAGCGCCAGCTCACACGATTAAATCACGCCGTAAGGCGTTGATTTCCTACATTTGGTGGCAGCATAGTATTCAGGATAGCACTATCGCTACTTCGGCAGGTTACTGCCAAACCAAAAGGCAGAGATGAGAGAGTTAAATAACAGGGATCGGGAGTGAATCGCTAAAAAGTCTTTCCCAGAGTCACTTCTCTGTTTAGGGGAAGTTATTTTAATTCCACGTCTCGCAAAACAACCCGCAGTCTCTCCGTGTCCTCTGGAGCCAGCCTGCCTGACATGATAACAAGATTTTTAAATAAAAGATGCGCAGGGGCAGCTCATGCTTAGGAGACAAGAACGCGGCTCTGCTCTGAAGCGCGCGGTGCGAGCGACACCGTACCTGTGCGCAGCGCGCCGCTCACGCCCATGGTGTAGCGGAGGGCGGCCCCATGGCCCCCGTTCCAACAGGACCTGCCTTCGCCTTGCAGGTGAGCGGGTCTCCGGGGAGCACCCGCCAGGGAGAAGGAGCGCTCTGCTTTATCCGGGGAGCGGCGCCCTGCGCTTCTCCCTCGGGGCTGCCACCCCGGCCTGGAGTCCGCGGGCTGAGGGGCTCTGTGGGGTTTCGTCTCTCCCGCTCCGCTCCGGTCCGGGAGCGCGCTGGCCATTACCTCTCCTCAGCGCGCTGCGCTCAGGGTGGGCTGAGGAGGCGCTCCCGCGGTTTTGGAGACGCACCTGTGGGGAGCGCCCGCCTGGGCGGGAAGTCTCTTATGTAAGGGATGGCGGGAGCTGCGGTGGGGGCTGAGGGGGGGAGGGGGTAGTGTGTTGATGAGCCCCCAGAGCGGGGCTGATCGGGAACGCGGTTCGGGGGTCAGGCTGGAGGGGCAGTCCCGGGTCTCCGGGCACGCAGCCTCCCGCGGGCGCCCCAGAGGCTCGCCCTCACCCGCACGCTGCCCGCCACAGCGGATTTCCCCTTTGGCGGTAGCCCTTCCCCGCCGGCTGAATGCCGCGGCGAGTCCTTCCAACCTCCCGCGCTCTGCCCGGGCCGCCGTCGCCTCCTGCGGGCTCGCCCTGGCTCCAGAGGGGGCTCGGCGGGCGCCGTGGCTGGCTGAGGGACTTGTGTGAGAGAACGCTCCGGGATCGGCGGGGGAGCGGAAAGTGGATGCCCCCCGCGCCTGCACGCCGGCACCAGGCAGCGCGGAGAGGCTCCCCGCTTGCTTCTCTCCTCCTTCCTCCGCCCTAAAGCCCACTCGCCTCAGCCCTCCCGCCTGGGCCCCCTCCACGCCCCTCTCCCCATCGC
>JANRGW010031574.1:0-14033 GCA_024733675.1 Psilopsiagon aymara | reverse complement strand
GAATGGGTTGCCCAGGGAAGTTGTGAATGCTCCATCGCTGGAGGTGTTCAAGGCCAGGTTGGACATAGCCTTGGGTGGCATGGTTTAGTGGGAGCTGTCCCTGGCCATGGCTGGGGGTTGGAACTGGATGAGCTTAAGGTCCTTTCCAACCCAAACTATTCTATGATTCTATGAAACGGATGAAAGTGTCTTCTGAGGATTGGGGGCTAAGGCAGGAGTCCCACACGCACCCTTTTGCTTTTCACCCACAAATATTAGTAGACACTCTTGGACCCACTGCCCTGCAGATGAGGCGTGTTGTAAGCTAACTCCACTGCAAAGCTGCAGAACTGGGCCAGTGGCAGCTTCTCTCAGGAAAACACAAGGCTGCCAGCTTTGCTCACACATCCTTCTGCAAACAGTGTAATAACATTCACGGTGTTTAGTAACGACTTCATATCCCAAACTTCTGTTTTGACTAGCCTTGAAAAAGGCTTAGGATCTCACCTGGGGTTTTAGGCTTCTCCATCCTTCTCCAGCCCACACCAGGTTGGATCTACAGGTACCTAAGGCCGGGCTTCATCCTGTTGGTGCTGGAGTCAAGCCCAGGAGTGAGGCAGAGGTGCCCAAATGCCACAGGGCAGGGTCAGTGGTAGAGATGGAGGGCGCCCACCTCGCTCAGGTTTTCATTCCTTGCTTCTAAATGCAAGGCTTTGCCTGGGACAGTACTGACAGCAGCAGGGCAATGCCCATGCGATGGGGTTGGAGCTGCAGCTCCTCTCCACCCATCTCCCCGGGGAGCCAGCTGTGTGCTAAGCCCACGGTGCCCACAGCTCTACCAACAGGGCTCTCCCCAGGGAGCTGGATCAGAAGAAAGGCAGCTGAGTGTGAATACGGGGAGGAAAAAGCAGTCTGGGCATGTCAGGATTCTGCCAAATGCCCCCAAGCTTCGTGCTGTTTATGAGCAAACAGTCTAAAGCTGCCTCATGGTTTCTAAGCCACAGCAAACTTCCCAGCAAGAGCAACAGCCCATGGAGGGAATTTTTGCCATGGATGAAGACATTGTTTCATCCCACTTGAAGTCTGTCTGGGAGCTGCAGATTGATGCCACTGTTTCCTCTTGAACGTGGCTACAGAGAAAATTGGCTCCAGGACACTGCTTGAGGTATCCAGAAGCAGTTCCCCAGAGCCTGACAGGTATTAGAGAATTGCAGTGATTTCATTTGTGTTGCATCTAAGGGCAAAAAACCAAATGAAGAGGGGAAGCCTGACAGTGCAGAAACATCCTAATCCCATTCAAATTACTTCCTATTTTGATTGTGTTCTGTGTTCATGGTGATAAAAATAGATTGGCAGGTTGAGGAGAGCTGTGGTCTTGAAGAATTTCTGTATTTCCAGGTTTCATCTGAGGTTAGAACAGAAATCAAGTTAGCAGTTATGAAGATCTCCATGAAAATACCTTTGTTCATTCCATGCTACCCATCTCTCTGCCACACAAACAGGCTGGTGATATTCCAGCTAGAGCTGGAATTCTCTTTCCCTTTCAATTTAGAAAAGCACACCAGGGAAGAACTGCAGATCGTGCAGTGATTGGGACAGAAGGCTGCCAGGATATTCGTTTCTCTCCTGTGAGCTCAGCAGAAACGTTGTCTGTGAGTCAGATCAGAAGGGGAAGATTCCAGGGCTGAAATGATGTTGAAACTCAGATCTGTGCTGTGACTGTCAGCAAAATGGCTGTTACCCATCATGGAACTGAAATCAGAAGGCTTATGGTGATAACACCTCCACAGTCACATCCTACCACCACCACACGTAAAGTCACCGTGGCAGCGCATTGTGGCGGCAGCAAACCCCACAGGAGGCAGTAGGTGCAAGTGCTGACTTGTTGCCCTTAACCCCTTGCACCAGCTGTCTTCAGCCCCAGAGGACACCTGGTTGGCGTCTCCAACCATCCAAAGTGTGCTTCAGGTACCCCTGAGGCATAGGCTGACCCTCCATGGGCTGCTGGGAGCCCCGGGAGCACCCAAGGACCATAGGGAAAACACCTTTAAGAAAGCAGCATCACTGAAACATCAGGTGGGAAGCCCAGTGCCAGCAGAGCCCGGGCAGGCGCCCTGGATCGAGCCTGGATTTCTGGTCCAAACCGTGCTTCCCAGCAGCCATCCTGAGCAGCCTCACATTCTTCCTGTCACTTCTTGCTTAAGATGCAAGACACCAGATACTCTCAGCTACTTACCTGAGTGCTGATCCTTCGCTCTTCCCGTGCCCCGGTTTGTCCTGGCTCGGAGTCCTTCCTTCTCCCCATCAATCTTTCTTTCTTCCCATTAGATTTTCTTTCTTTAATAGACCACTTCAAGTGGTTTCATGATGCTGGACAGACTCTTTGCTTTCAAGGACTGCAATAGCCATTCTCATTGTTCAGAGAGGAGGGAGCATCAGCGTAATGTCTTATTTCACCAGCATTAGTTCAGACAGCAGCACACAAGGGAACCAGATGCTGTGTTCAGCTGGGGGTGGCTGTTACATTCAGCAGTGCTGCTCTTCTTTGCACTGCTGAGAGTGTGACGGAGCATCAGGCAGCACCAGAGCAGGTCTTGTCCCTGAAGAGCTGGGGTTAGCCACTCTAACCACCTGGTTTGTGTTGCCTCATGAAGAACCAGCTGCCACGAGAGAGAAAGCTGTTGCTGGGTCTCCAAGGCATGGGGAATGCATTGCTCCAACTTTGGGTTAAAATGCAGTTAAAGCTTAAGAAAAAAGGATGTCTTGCTGGGTTTAAACAGCTTCACTAGCAGAGATGTTAAATTAATAAGTACCCTCTTCTTCCTGACCACTCCCTCAACAAATCTATACTGTATGAAAAAGAAACCATGAGGGTGGCAGCAGAGCAGTGTCTGCCTGCCATGGTCCTGCTGTCCTAAGGGCAGGATAGAGGGATGTCAGCAATGCCATGAGAACATTTCAGATGACACTGTACAGACACAACCTCTTAGCTGTACTTTCAACCTCTCCCTGTGGCTGGCTGGGGATGGAGGGCTGGTCCCTGCCCCCCGGGCTTGGAGCTTGTGGGCATTTCTCCCCACCTCATTTGTAGGTTTTAATCTACTCCACACATGTTGCTCTGCCTTGAGATAACCAAGTTAACACTGCTGCCAACATCACCCCATCCAGTGTGCTCAGCTGCCCCAGATCACAGCGTGGCTTGGGTTGAAAGGGACCTTAAAGCTCCTCCAGTTCCAACCCCCTGCTATGGGTAGGGACATCTTCCACTACAGCAGGTTGCTCAAGGCCCATATCTTTCTCCTGGGCTGAGCCCACCTCCAGCCAGCTGGAAGGACTGGAACTCCCCTATGGAGGGGGAATAAATAAAGGACCTGGGAGGCTCAGCAGGCAATGAGTGCAATAATAATGATAAATTGCCAGCAGTAATTAACCTGTGCCAGCAGTAATTAACCTGTGCTGTCCTGCCTCTGTCTCTGCAGTGGTTATGACTTCGACTATGACTATTACAGGGACGACTTCTACGACAGGTGAGCAGGGGAGGCATCAACCAAAGGGGTTGTCTATGGGGCAGGATCTTCCCTGCAGCGAGGTGGGGTGGAGGGTGGTCCAGCCCAGCCCAGGGCAGTGGAATCCTATGGCCAGACTGTGCCCTGGCTCACCACCAGCACTGCTTGAGCTCCGGTTGTGCCTCCCAGTCACCAGCACTGGGTGTGCTGCCGGGTTCTCCAGCCTCCCCCACCTCTGTGCTTCCATCCCACTCCAGGCTCTTTGAGTACCGGGGCCGAGTCTCCCCGGTGCCCAGGGTGGTCCCTGTGAAGCGGCCGCGGGTCACCATCCCGCTCGTGCGGCGCGTGAAGGCCACGCTCCCGGTGAAGCTCTTCGCCAGGTCGGCTGCCATCGCCAACAGCTCGGCCAAGCTGAAGTGTGAGTATGTGCATGTGGAGACCGATGCACACACGGACCTCCCATCCCCAGGCATCCACACACAGGGCCAGATGCTCCCAGGGAACACCTTGAAAACCCCCAAAACATCTAGAAACAACAGCCCAAGTGAGGACTTTCCAGAAGCCCATGGGCTGTGAATGCAGCGGGGGAAGGTGCAAGTACAACCTGAGTGTGCCAGAGCCTGGTGTCAGCCTCTACAACGTGCCTGGACAGTGAACACCCAGGCTTTTTGGGGTGCAAAGGACCAACTGTCCCTGCCAGTGCTGTAACAGGAGCAGGGGAGCAAGGCAGTGGAGGAGAGCAGGTTACTGCTCCATGCCTCTGTTAGCTGTGTGCCCTGCACACCCCCCGCCATGGCTCCTTCCAGCATAGACAAGCTCAGATACGTGCAAGCATCACTACACATTCACTCCAGGGATGCAAAGAGTATATTTCTACCATAGGATTTCTCATTTTGTTTTCAGCCTGCTCAGTGAGGTGTCTTGGGGCTGGCAGAGGGGTGAGGCAAGCACTTAGGGTGCTCTGCAGAGTTCTAAATGTCTTTTTTCCCTTCCTTTCTCCAAGTGAAGTGCAGCGAGCTGCAAACAATCAAAACTGAGCTGACACAGATCAAATCCAACATTGATGCTCTCCTGGGCCGACTGGAGCAGATCGCTGAAGAGCAGAAGGTGTCCACAGGTCAGTTGGGTGCATGCGGATACCTCTGGGCCAGTTTAAGAACAGGCAAAGAGTGCAAGGAAGCACCGTGCAGAGCTGGCCACCACTGTGGCTTAGAGCACCCTCAAGGCTCTGACGGTGAAGTGTGGAACCCCAGGTTCCAGGGTGCAATCACAGGCCAAAAGTGCAGGCTAGAATTTCCCAATTTACGGAATTGGGTTTAAAAATGGTAAGATATTTTTCTTTCTTTTGTCATAAAGTTTATTTTTTCAGTTTGCTTTTTTACTCTATTCTATTCTGTTCTGTTCTGTTCTATCCTCTTCCCACCCCCACATCTGAGGGATGCAGAACAATGACTTGCTCTGCCCTTTCCAGGGTTACTTTTGAGCAGCTTCCTCAAAATCAGCCAGACTTCCCAATACAGAAAAAAACAGAAATAAAACAGATGCATTACTCCCCTCCCAACTGAATCTGGGTTCCCACTGGGTTAGTGTCTTCAGGCTTCCCCAGCCCTGAGCCAGCTGCTTGGCTTTTGCTCTCACAGAGGTACGGAAGAAGGTGGAGAGCAGCAAAAGCGAAGTCTTGCAGGAAGACACAGCGTCAGAGGCAGAGGCCAACACGGAGGAGCCGCTGAATGGGGACGATGGCGAGGAAGAAGGTCTAGCACGGGATGAGTGTGAAGATGACCTGGTGAGTTGGGATAACACACACCCTCAGACAGAGGAGTTAAGTAATGGATGCAGTTTCACTGGAGCTTACTAAATCCCCAGAAAAATAGGTTTTCATTCAAGAGAAATTGTGTTTAAATCACATGATTGTTCGCAGCTTGTTCTCTCAAACCGTTCTGCTGCTTGCAGAATCAGTGACCTGGCAGATGCATGTGGAGATGCTGAAGAAATAAGGTTGGCTCTTGAAATTCAGACCACGTTTATCCTTTATTTCACAACTGTTATTTGATGGGTAAATCAAGTTGCTCTGCTCCCAAGTAATTCTCAGATGGATTGGAACGTACGGCAGACAGGCTGTGTTACACTAACCACACTTCCCTAACAACAGTGTGCATTTGCAATGCCCTGTTGACCAAATGGCACAAACCTAGTTGTAAGGTCTGAGCAAGCCACAGCTGCTGTGCATGGAGCTGTACATCACAGTGAGGGCAGCACTCAAGCATGGCTGGTCTGGTGTCATGCACACATCAATCCCATTGGCATTAGACCCAGTGAACCCATTAAGTCTCCTCTGAGAACAGAGTCAGCTCCAGACCAAGGCAAAGAGCAGCAGGGCATTGGGGTGGAAGGGCAGCTCTGCCTCCCGCCTCTTCTGCAGGACTGCAGCCCTGGGAAGCTGGGCTGGCTGGCACAGCTCTCCTGCTGAGGTCTGGGGATGTCCGGGCAGCCTCTGAGCCTGTGCTGAGTGTCCCCTACAACAGCTCTATGCATTCCCCTTCCCTTCCTTCTGCTTCCTCACTGGTGCCAGCAGAAGTGAGGATGAAGCTCAGCATTGCAGGGGTGACTGCCACTCATTGACATACACAGCCTTCCTCTTGTGGCCTAAAAGCTCCTCTAGCTCAAAACACTTCCCAGCTTATTTGTAGTCTTCTGCTCTGCCTCACCTTAGTCGTGATGGGATCTAAAGGCAGTGTTTCAGCTCTTCTGGTTTCTGGTGCCTCATAGCTGAAGTCCATGACCCCTAAATCTGAGAGGAGCTGATTAAGGGGAGACATCATAAGAAATGCTATAAAGAAGAAAGGCAAAAGCCAGCCTCCATCTCTGCGTCACTTAGGAAAAGGAAGGCCAGGTTTGAATTACATCAAGGGGAACAAATGGTAGCAATCAGGGGAAACTTGCAGATACTAATAATGATAACACACAGCCTCTTTCTGTGATTAGTGGGATAAGGAAACAGAGTGGACAGACATCTGCTGGCAATGATTTAAGAAGAGTGGTCTTCATTAAGAGTAGATGAACAAGATGACTATTTCAGGTCCCTTTCAACTATTTTCTGTAACTCTCTGGTCCTAAAGTGGTGTTGAGATCAGAAACATTTTACTGCCAACATGAGACAGGCTCACATGTGCTCAGCATGCTTAATGTGTGCCATTCGTCTGCAGGAATGTTCTCTTAAACACTGCAAGGTGACTCACAAAAGCCATCCTTTATATTCTGCTCCTGACCTTCCGACACTGAACAGATCTAAAGTCTTCCCAGATCCAGGGGAGTGACTCTCTTATCCCACATCTCTCTGGCTTACACACAACAGTGTAGCCTTCATCATCTGCTGTTCATGGACGTGGTGCTCACACCACTCCATAAAAACATTATCTACCCTTGCATCATAGGCAAAGAGCCGGAGGTCAGACAGATCTGATCTAGTAGTCAGTTTAATGAGATGTATTCAGTAAATGTAGGTATGTAAAACACTTAATAAGTACAGTTGGACTGGCAGTCAATGCTCTGTTTACCACTCTTACAGTATGGGATACAAAGATTATTGTGCAAACTTGTATGTGTCTTAAATGTTGCGTGCATGCAAAAAATGTCACAAACCCATCCGTGCCAGGTGTCAGGTAAGGGATCTATCAGACATGAGGGGTAACACTGAGGCGTGTCCCTACCAAAGTGGAGATCCCTGCCCAAAGCTGAGGAGGGGGAGCTCAAGAGGCCCTTGTGGCTGCAGGTATTTATAGTGTGAACTGGTTGATTCCTAGTCATATATTCTACTGTCTTCATGTAGTTCTGGCCATTTATCAGCCCAGTCTCCAGCCAAACCATTTCTGGGGCTTGGTGCTGGGTTCTGACACAACAGGATTAATTATCTTCAGGCTTTTTTGTTGACCATCTGCCTGGACCAAGTCCAGCACAAGCAAGAAGGACATCGTTTGTGCAAGGCAGAAACCAGACCTGCCAACACTTGGGCTGTACCCAGCACAGAGACTTCCCTGCCTTGAACCTCTTCCCCATGGTGACATGTGGGGAATATCCAATTGGACTTGGGTGTAAGGTCCCACCTATACCCTGTAGGCAACTGGAGGATGTCTCCTGGGGAGCAGAAGGCCTGAGCATTCCTGTTTGTCGGGGAGTTCACCTCAGCTCATGTGAAAATGCTATGGCTAGGCAGGGTGTGTTTCACAGTGCTGTTAGCCCCAGCTGGGTGAGGGGAAGCACTTTAGACCTGGTCTCCTTTGCCTCCAGAGCAGTGAGTGGCCCATGAGCTTTTGCTGCACAGATCCCTGAACTACCCAAAATCTGCTCTTAAGTTCAGGGCTTTGATCGTAGATTCATAGAAGAGTCAGGGTTGGAAAGGACCTTAAGTTCATCCAGTTCCAACCCCCTGCCATGGGCAAGGACACCTCCCACTAAACCATGGCACCCAAGGCTCTGTCCTCCCTCTGCCAGGGTGCTTGGAGTCCCTCGGGAGTCCAGGGGTGTGCAATCCGGAGGCTTCCTCCAGCCTTCCCAAGGAGACTTCGTGTCAGATGGTCTGTAGCAGATACCTGCCATGATGTCTGCCCCCTCATCCTCACCCACTTTTCCAAGGCAAATCCCTGTGATGTGAGCTATTCCTTTTCCTGAAGCGCATGCCACCTCACCTGGCTTTCCAGAAGAGCCTGTTCCCAGGGCGCTGCCTGCTCTGTCGTCAGAGAAGGAGCCTTTATTCTTTTGCCAGCAGTCATAACCCTCCAGACTTCCTTCTCTTGGGAGGCTCCATCCACAGCTCCCTTAAGGCTGGTATCCAGCTGTCCCTCCTTCATGCATTGCAGTCCTAAGGCTTTTTCCCCGCAGGGTCTCAGAAAAGACCCTCTTGGTCTCCCTGACTGTAAAAGTCTGTTTATCTCCCCCAGTGCCCTGTAAACCAGGCTGCTGCTGTCAGGGTTGAGGCTGGGCTCCCCTGCCTTCCCTTTCAGATTACCTCTCATCCCCTGCAGGCATCCGGATTCATTTCCATCTCTAAAATATTCACCACAAAATTTGGCTTGTTCAGGAGATAAAATCCTGCTGCTGAGCACCTAATTCTTTTAATGATGCTGCATTGCAGGATAACTCCAGGAGGAGGACTTTCACATGCCATGCTTTCAGAACCACTGTTGCATGGGGAGTGGTTCAGAACATCAGCACTGGTATTGTGGCCTTTGAAGGGATAAAGATCATGAATGTTATCATTCCTGATGATGATTTCTGCTGCAGACTGGGACCAGCTTCTGTGTTCAGCAGCACTCATCGTGCATGATTTGCCATTGCAAACTGGCTACCCCTCAGCATCACTGGTCAGTTTCAGTGATGTGGGAATGCCTGTTTCCTGGTGTGGGCCATTCCTAGGTCCCAAATTAACTTCTCACAGTGCTGCAACAAGGTGTGAGCTGTGCAAGCACACGCGGTAAGCTTTATGAAAGTGCTGACATGGACTTAAGCTGTCTTCATTAGGCATCCAGTCTAACCATGGCAGCGTGTGGCACAGGCTCAGGGCTTCTCCTGGGACATGCCCCTGGAGGTGCAGACTGGTGGCGCTCAGACCAGACACCTGACTTTACACAAGGGAAGCTGGGCTTAATTTCATCCCAGTCCTTTTGAGGCTCAGGAGAAGCCAGAGTGCAGACTCCAGGAGGGAATCACACATCCCAGGGCTGTCTGGCAGAGACCTTCCAGAACAAGGAGCCAGAGGAAGTTTCTGTGTCTGCCTGAGGCTGTGTATGCCAGAAGTGTGTCTGCATCAGATGTGTGTTGTAGCTCCCCCACTGCTCTGAGCAGCGGCTCACTGCTCTCCCGCACCGTGGTACCAGCTGGTCACCGCATGTGCGGTGGTATCACAGTGTCCCAGGCAGGGCAAGAGGGACATGTGGTGATTTACTGTTTCTGGCTCCCTTTTCCCTCCAGGAGAACAGCCATTACACAGATGTGGAGGATGCCAGACTACAGTAACCAGGTACAGCTCACACACTGCTTTTTAGAGGCTGATTCTGAGAAAAAGCTTTCGTTCCATGCATGTTGGGGGGTTGTTGCTTCAGAAGATGCTCTTTCCCACTGATCCTTGGTGTTTTCCTAGCACTGGGCCTGGCTGCTCAGCTGGGTCACAGCCCCCCACTCCCCTTCCTAAATCACTATTCTTTGAGGTGCAAGGAAAATGATGTACCTTCCTTCTGCCCTTCTCTCCTTGCAGCCCATTCAGAACAGCAGTGAGCAACAGTGTGAGGAAAGCACGAGGCTAAACCCTGTCCTGGCATGTTGAGCAAGACAAGCTGAATCGAAGTGCTGCTGTCATCTCTACCTGGCATTCAAAAAGAGAAACATGGCCCAACATCTTCCATTCATCTGTAAAGCAAAGAAAACCCATCATCCCAGTGAATCCCCACTACCCTGTGCAATGGATTCAGAGCTCTGCAAACAGCAGAGGCAGGCTCCAAACCCTGCACAATCCAGAATCATCATTGACCGATAACGGGGAGAGCACTTGTGTCACCAAATGAGTCAGAGATGTTATACAGCTTTTTGTAGGAGAGGAGGGACAACTAAGCCTAATCCAATAAAGACATTTTTTCCTGTGCTAGGTGAGAGCAAGAGCATTTGCTAACTGGGGGAGTACTGTCTCAGTTTGGACAATTTGAGTTCTCACTCTAAAGGTCATGCTGAGGAAGAGGGTGTGGGGTGAGCTCTCCTCCCAGAGAGGTCACATCCAGTCATGTCTCTTTTGCCCCATAAGCTGTGGGTACAGGGTCACTTCCAGGAGCTGGTGCTTGTGCATGTGCTGTCTGTGCATCTGCTTGAAGAAAGGGGAAGGGGAAAGGGAGCTGCCTGCAGGAAGCAAGTGATGCCAAGCAGTAGACACAAAGCATACATCAGCTTCAGTGATCCAGAGAATGGTTTGTCTCCTCATTCTCCGCTGGGAAACCACAATGTAAAGGCTGGCAAGTTGCTGCAGAGTGAGGGTGTTCAAGCACTATGTGGATGAGACCCTTTTCTTGGACCAGCTGCAAGGGATGTAATCCAAGCACTTTACCAGTGCCAGAGACATCAGCCCCTTCCCCAGGGTGCCCCAGCCTCTCTGTGTCTTCACACTGACCTGGCACACTGGGAGAGCATGCGACAGCTCCTGCTCCTGACTGCGGAGGCATTCAGTCTCCATCACCAGTCCCCATCACCAGTCTCCATCACTGGTCTGATGATCTGCACAGCGTGACAACTGGCCTGAGCATAACACAACTGGTAACAGTGAATACCCCAAGCATGATGCATGTGAGCGTGCAGGCACCTCCCCTGCCTACCCAGATTCAAGCTGGTTTTGATCCATGCCATGTCCTGCAAGTAGAGGGCTGCAGCAGCCAGCATGCAGCTTGTCACAGGACCGCTCTTACACCAGGTCTCTCAGCCTTTCTCCTGTTTGTTCCTCCTTATTCAATTTTTCTGAGTCCTAAGGTAGATGGGACTGAAACTCACACAGCACTTTACTCAATCACTCAGATGTGTCCTGTCCATCTCCCCTCTTCCCCTCCATAACACATAATACAGGTCAGTGCTTTTGAATCCACACCAGTGTCCGCACCTCCTCTGTGGTCAACCCCTCCCACAAAACATGTCCCCCCCCCCAGGTCTCACAAAGTGCTCCCGTGCTCAGAGCCAAACCTCATCTACAGCATCCCTCTTCAAAGGGTGGAGGGGAAAACAGGTCCTGGGGCAAAGCTTCCCTTCCCTATGGGCCGTTGTGGAGCAAGCATGGCTCTTGAAGCACAATGTTTTATTTGCATTTCTTAGTTTCCAAGAATTCATGAGGGATTTAAGGGATAGCCGTGCTTTCCCCTACCTTTTTCCGGTTCCTGTACAATCTGTCCACTGTGTTGTACTGAGCCGTTGTAGAGCTGTTTTCTAGGCTTTGAGAGATGAGCTGCAGTTTTTGCTCTGAATTGACTGATGCTGATGTCTGGGAGAAAGGTGACCTTGTACATACAATCCTGTATAATAAAAGAAAGAAATCTAATTTGCTTCTCTCTGTGTCGTGCGTACACACGCTCATGCACACATACATACACACACATATGCAAGTACACACATACATAGAATCATAGAACGGTCAGGATTAGAAAGGACCTTAAAATCATCCAGTTCCAACCCCCCTGCCCACACATACATACACACACATACACAACACACACACACATGCACACAGATACACATACACACAGATGCATACACACACAGATACACATACACACACACACACACACACACACACACACATACTTTTTTCCTCCATTTCAGAGAAGTCTTTGCCCTTTCTAAGCTGCCACTCTGCACAGGATTTACTTTCCCTTGGACAAGGTACATCCCACTGGGCTGTGCCAAACATCTGCATTCACAGGGGTTCTGGGACTGTTCCTCTGGAGGCCTGGGAAATCATTTGGTGCAGGAGAGCAGGGTACAAATCCAGGCCTTTAATCTCTGGTCTTTGCAGTGGCTCAGCTCATAAGAGACTGGAAAAATGAGGTTGCTATTCGAGTCTGGATAAGGCAGCGATGCTAATAAATGCTCCTTAAGCAGGGTGTGTTCTGGCTGTCTCCCCAGTCACTTCCTCAGCAGAACAAAGCTCACAGTGTTGCCAGCTCTGCACATGTTCACTAGAGTGAACATCCAAACCCTGGCACGTTTGGCACCTGAATTATGTTGAGAGGGCACCAGGGACCACATGGGGAGAAGCCAGATGATAACCATTTATTTTTCCAGTCTTAGAAGGATGTCTGCTGAGCCTGCCTGAGCCATGGAGTGCAGCACTGGAGGTCAAAGCTGCCTATTGCGTATATTTAAGTTCATGGTGAGGCCAGGGATGCTTGAACATCCATCCATCCGTCCGTCCGTCCGTCCATCTATCCATCTATCCATCCATCCATCCATCCATCCATCCATCCATCCATCCATCCTGCCATCCATCCATCCATCCATCCTGCCATCAGTCACCAGCTGACTTCAAGATGAGGAAAGTAGCAGCATCAGACTAATGGCCAGTTGTCTTAGTGGCTGGGAAGGAGGAAAGGCAGGGACAGGGGAGGAATAAAAGCAAATCAATATGTTTGGCCATCAAGAAGATCAAATCAGCTCAACCTTAGGTCCATTGAGCCAAGTACTTGCACTCTGAGAGCAACCTCAGTGCCTTGGAGGAGGGCAGAGCACTTCCCTGCTCATCTCTACCCCATCACCTTCCCCATCAGCCACACACAGTCTGGCACTGGGCTGGGGACGGGTGACTGCAGCTCCGTGAAGCTCATCAGCTTTAGGCCATTAGAGCATGGTGGAGGCATCCTAACAAACATTGGTTTGATTTTGTTGATTATTTGGGGGGAGAGTGAGGGACTTGGGGAACTCTTACAGCAATTATTGGCAGTTATGCATGGCAATTAATAGTTATAGCATACATAACTGCGTTGGCAGTTATGTATGGCAAGTAACTGCCATTGGCTGTAGACAGGGCCTCAACAAAATGAGTTATGGGTTTTCCATGCTCATTGAGTTCTGTGTGTGACCATCTTCACATGAAGAGGTAAGGACACAGCAGTGGGGTGGGAAAGGGAACACACACCACCTCCGTCCCCCCTTAAGGCCATAAAGCAGCTGCAAAGCTTCCTGCTGGCTTCTCTGGGTCCATCAGGAGAGGAGGAGCAGGACAGGAGATGTAACCCTGTCCCTCTGAGCACTGCTTGCCCAGGGATGGAGAGGGAGGGCAGGGAATGGCAGATGCCGATGCAGGGGCATGTGGCCCAGGAGCAGAGTTTGGAGGAAGAGGGAAGAGAGAGCGTATGAGCAGAGCAGCTGGGGCTGTAGAGTTTTAAGGACTCCACAGTAGTTACAGTGAGCAGGGTGCAGACAGCACCACTGTGCTATCAGGATCACAGTCTGCTCCTGTTCCCTGACTCCCCCAACCCATCTTCCCAAGAGTGAGCACATGTGTGAAATACAGCATGGGGTGCTGCACACTCAGAGCATAACACAGCACCTCAGGCACAGGGCCCCCATCCTCATCCTAAACCCCAGCTTACACCACACTCTGGTGTCACAGGGGAGAGGACAACAGTGAAGAGCAGAAGCCTCATTACTGGGCTTGTCCTGATGAACAGCAAGAGTTGTGGTGCTCCTCAAAAGCATTTTAAATATCTAGGACACAAAAAGATCTGCTAGATCTTTTCTGATGAAGTTTAACCATGCCAAGTGCAAGGTTACCTACTGTAGTGACCCTACACCTGGGTCAGAGCAATCCCAGGCACAGCTCCAGGTTGGACAGAGAAGAGATTGAGAGCAGCCCAAGGAGAAGGACTTGGGGGTGTTGGTTGATGGAAAAATGAACATGAGCCGGCTTCAGTGTGTGCTCTCAGCCCAGAAACCAACCGTATCCTGGGCAGCATCAAAAGGAGCGTGACCAGCAGGTCGAGGGAGGTGATCCTGCCCCTCTGCTCTGCTCTTGTGAGACCTCACTTG
>JANRGW010031572.1:12240-45488 GCA_024733675.1 Psilopsiagon aymara | reverse complement strand
CCCCCCCCCCCCCCCTTTCCAAAACCACATAAGGCAAGTGTATTTAAAAGTTTTATTTTGTTTTGTTTTCCAGATTTGGTCACTACTGCATGTTCCGCTCCTTCCCAAGGAGAAATCTCACAATCCCTTCTTTAGATTTACAGGGAGGAGCAAACAATTTTGGTCTCACATGTTTATCAGCATACTAGTTTCCTCTTGCACTGTTCCATAAAAATCCCCTTGCATCCTTGTGCAACCTCTGTGCACGCTGGCAAACTGCTCACAGCCTGGAAAAATTTTTCCATTGAATTTTCTTTTCACACCAATAAAAGCTCAAGCCTGAAAAAATACTCAGGCCTCAACACTAACAGACTGACACTGCTACTCCATTTGTCCTAATGATATTTACTGGGAAGGAGAGACCAGCCCAAGAAAATCAGCTGCATACTTCTTAAGAAAGTAGCAACTGCAGACCACCTCAGTGCATGGCCTTGCTGGGAGAGGAGTGGTTTTGGTCAGCAGCACAAAGCTCACTGTGAATCCAGGTCTGTGTAGCAACACAAAGCACGCTGAATTCTGTGATTCTGTGACTCTGTGAATCCAGTTCTGTGTGACAAACAGGAGGCAAATCGTCAAGCAAACCACAAAACACTCTTCTCAAGTTACCTCCCCTTTTCCACAGCTCCCGGCTCCACTTCAGCAATCCTATTATGAAATTTTAATCAGACATATTTGAGACAACCCTGTATAGCTTCCCCAGCCTCCTCCCTCCCACGGACAAGGTAATAAGACAAAAAAGGTCAAGAGAACTGCAGCCCAAACACTTCCTTATCCCAGTGATGGGCCACAGAGGTGAGGAGCTGCTAGAGCTGACCAGCTGCCCTGCCTCCTGGACAGCCTGGCAGAAGCCTCTCCCTGCAGATACAGCCCTTGGTACCTACCCAGGCAGTGCCTCCTTCCCAGACCCCTTGATCAGGGACCAGGCATGTCTGCCGGCTGGTGGGCAAGCCTCCATATCATGGAGTAGGAACAGGCCAAGGGACATGCGATGGGGCCTCAGCAGTGGGCCACGGCAGCACAAATGGGGCGCAGATGGCACCTGCATGGGAGCGGGCGATGCTGGTAGCGCAGAGCATGGGACTCTGCGGCCCTCTGCAACCGACTGTCCTCCTCCTGTGCTAATCTGTGCCGCTGTGCCAGCTTAGCGGATATAATTAGACACACAAAGGAGCCTTGTTACTGCTCCCTGCTAAGAGGCTGCAGCAGTTTTGAGTAGTCCTACCAGGGACTCCGCCGACCTGCTGCAGTGAATGCTGCCTGCAGAGCTCAGCACAGCCCCAAAGATGACACCAGGGCACTGCTCCTGGAGGTGGAGGAGGGATTCTTTTCATTTGAAGTAGTGTTTGACATGGCAACTGGAAAATGCACCAAGATTATGCTGCTGAAACTTTTCTCAGCTGTTCCATCCTTTCCTCTTGCAATCTTCTAAGCAAATACGTGGGTGAATAGACCCGTCTTGGCCACTGCCTTGTGTGGAAGTTAATGTCACCTGTGAGATGGCAAATCTTTTCAAGGTACAAAGCTAGAAGAAAACGGTCGTGAGGTGCCAGCACAGGTTGGCTGCCCCATCCCTGGCAGTGTTCAAGGCCAGGTTGGAAGAGGCTTTGAGCAACCTGGGCTAGTGGGAGGTGTACCCTGCCCATGGCAGGGGGTTAGAACTATATGTTTTTTAAGGTCCCTTCCAACCCAAACCATTCTGGAATTCTATGATATGACATAACACTCTGGGTCTCTTAAGATCGGATGGTCTGCCGATAATGTTTGAGAGTTACAGACGTTTCTCCTATATGTTAAAACCCACCAGCCACTTTCCTGTGGAGGCAGCACTTCCTTCCCCCCCCCGAAGAGAGGCAGCCTGTGATAACCCTCAAAATAAATAACCTCAGTACTCAGAAAAGCACTGTAAAACTGGAAATCATCACCTATGGAGAAAAGTGGCAGGTAAGTCCTTCCATCCCCCATGGAAACTAACATTACAGATTAGGGGGAATTCTTTCAAAGGAGTATTTATTTTGATAATCTTTTGAAAAAATAAGCTTTATTCCACTGTCACACCATTAATTCCCTGATGCTAGCCAGATCTGCATTTATAAGGTTACTATAGATGCTGACCATCACCATACCTGAAGATGTAAAGGATACTGTAAGAGGCTGCACAGAGATTATTTGGGGAAAATAAAAAAGATTACTTCTGTTGTATCCTTAAGGATCAGCCACGAAGAACGAGCAGGAGATACTTTTGTACTGGCCCATGTGCTGAGATCAGTCTTTCCTTATGTTCACTGACCCATTACACTGAACACACAACGACTATTTTTCTATTCTGTGCTGGCTGCACTGCAGCATCGTCACCAACGGCCTAACTCACATCCTGCGTATGAAATATCAATGGCTTTTCACAGATTAAAGGAATATGTGCTTACAGTTGCAAAAGAAATGCTGGAAGTACCATGGATTTACAGAAATCCTCAAATTTCAGGAGGGGGGAGGAGGTTGGCAAAAGGGCAAGAAGTAGATTTACGCAGACATATTTGGATTTTAGTAAGAAATGTAGTTAAGGCAGCATATGGCAGAGTTACACAATTAGACAAATCCAATAGCTCCACTGTGTGAACTTGCTGGAAGTTAGGTGCCATATGGCTAAAACTTTCCCAGCCAAATTGCAATATTTACCAAAAAATGACTGCACTTGATATAAAAGTGAAAGTATTGATTTCTCACAGATGTTCAAGCCAATATAACGTGAGATTTTGGGAAGTAGCCTGAAGAAAGGTAAGCTAGTATGACCCCTTTCTTATCCACACTAACACACATGCTTGCATGTGCACATGCACACTGAGATCAGAGGGCAGATTTTCATTTGATTGGTCACTTTTCCTAACACTATTTCTGAAGTCTAAAAACCATGGAGATACTGTGTGAATGAAGATGCACAGTTCAGCTGACAAACACTATCCTACACTTGGTGAGTTACGTGGCAAAACAGAAAAGCAAAATCAAGTGGAAACCAGAACTTTTTTCCTGAACTTTCAGCTGCAAGTCCACCTTCACTCCAAAGAACAGAAGACTAAACTGCATAGAGTACTACTGAATCCACTGTCTGAAAAACTATTAGAATTACATAGGTACATTGGAAAAAGAAGTTAAAAAGCAGTGATCTTCTTAATTTTCAAGGAAAAGAAAACTTGAACCTCAAAATATAGCTGACTAATAGGATTTATAAATGGGCTTTGAAAACATTTTCTTCTTCTGTCTTAATCTGCAATTAGATACTGATGAGCTGTCCTCCTAGACTGCAGCCAGAAGAGCAAACAGACAAAAGCAAGCTCATCTTACCTTCACTACAGGGACTGCTGGGCATGGCACTACATTTGCTGGAGAACAGCTGTCACATAATTGCTATGAAAGCATTTATAAAAGACTAGTTATAATATTAAAAATATCCCTTAAAGGACTGCACCTATTTTATATGTAGGATCCAAAGATCAGAGAAGGTGGGTGACCAGATAAATGCCATGCATAAAGATTCTGTCCTGTCAAACAATAGACACTTTTCAGTCAAGTATTTTAAGGGCAAAGACCCCTCTCAGCCAAGGCCTTATCCCAAGTGTAAACCTGCCTCTTTCTGAGGGAATACAAGTAAATAACCTAGGATCATTACTCTAGTTGCTGTTGGATTGCAGCACAGAAGGAAAAGGAACCTACAGCCAACTTCACACACTTGGCATTAATGCAGACATGCTTACAAAGCTATGCTGCTGGATTTGTAATCACGACGGTATCATGTCTATGAAGTACCAAAAAACTTTTAATTAAGAACAGCTCTTTTCTTAAGAGGAAACTGTATGTTCCTAGTTCAAAGGAAATCCCTGCATTCCACAATCTGAGCTTCCAGAAGGTTCTACCTCCTTTCTTTAAAATAAAACACCACCTAAGAGCTTCACAGCTCAAAAACAAAACGTGTCAAGTTACTCCTCCCTGGCATGCTTCTCTCCCATCTTGGAATCAGGAAAGAGCAACTTGGTGAAAAGCTTTTACTGGGAATACACACATTAGTTTCACTGGGAAAGGTTTTAATAACCAAAGCTTGGGGAGTAACCCACCCATCACCAAGAGCAGTGCCACGGGAAAAGCAGCATCTGCAATCAAGCCAAAGGTGCCCATCCCAGTCTCTTCTCCACTTGACTCTTGCTGCCAACATAGGCTTCACTCCCCTCCAAGCCTCTCACCTGTCCTTCCTCAGGCATGTGTCTCTTTGCCAAAAATACAAAGATGAAAAACAGTTAAAAACATAAGCATGCTCCCTTCAAGATCTTCTGGGAAGCACATTTGGGATGCTTTTGCCTAGGCTGACGTTCCTGGGTCATTAAAAGTCATGCTACCGCATTTAATTCAGGAACATTTATCCAAAACTGTGAGTGTTCTAAGGCAGAAATCCCTGACTTATACACGTATTTTTTAAATCCTTTTTAAGTCATTTAATGAAAATAATAGCCACAAGAGAGCGCTACCAGCAAAGGATTCAACCATGGGGAACCGGGAGACTTGGAGCTACTCTATATAAAAAGAAATAAAAATACATCTTTTGTGGTGAAGGAGTCTTATTTGCACATTTAAAAGAAAGCCTCAGACACTTAATTGCTATAGCTGTGATCTTCAGAAGTCAGGATAGATTCTGGGTGTCTCTGGTTTTGTGCTGAGACTTTGAGACATGTTCATTGCTCTTTCCCTTTGTTTTCAAAGGGAGAGATTACTCAGCAGGTTTTGGATTTTAGGCACCTTTAAAATGACTCACTCCCAATGAGACACCTCAAATTAACAGGTTGTTTTCCAGTAGCATTTGGGGGTTTCTGAACATTCACTAAAACTCAATGCAATGAGCTAAAACATAAAAACAGTGTTTGTGGCTTTGCTGTTTGTTTTTGGTGTCCTTGCACACCCTGAATACCTTGTACTCGTTTCTTACCTACATTTCCAAGAAAAGTGCTGACAAATTCTAACAACAACAACAAAGTCAGCCTATTTTTTCTGGAAGCAGCAAATGGAACTGCAGCATTTTTCCCCACAAAAAAAACCCAGGAGTTCCTGGTTTTGCATTTTCAGCTTCTAGTATCTTATCATATAAGGAAGTAACTCCCAAAAAGTATCCCTAAAAAAACCTGATCTAGAACTTGAAAACAAAAACAGACAAAAAAACAAAACCCTCAAAATATAACCATTTGTTTAACTTCAACATAACCATGTGCTTAACTTTGGGATTTCTAAGGGGAGGGAGGGTCTCTAAAAGACAAAGTAATAAAAGCAACCTATTACTATTCAGATACCTTAGAATGGCAAACTGAACCAGTATTTTGACAAACAAGTTTACCAACAACGTTCTCTGATACAGTTATCTGTCCAAATCACTAGAATGTTAGCGAAATAGCATATCCTACCTTAAATACCTATTCTCATCTGCCAACATTCTCACAGAGATATATACAACTGTCTTTTACCTTGCTTTCAACCACTGCAAGTGTGTAGCATTGCTCTTTGCTTCCTCCTCCCATGTAACCAGTTGGTGTGACCTCCCATCTGCCAGTCAGTCAGCCTGTGTTTTGAAAACGGAGCAAAACCAGCAGTGCTGCACTACAGTCACCAGTGCTTCTTCTAAAAGAAGCCTCGCTGGAAGTAATATTACCTTGTCACAGCACAGCAGAGTAGCTCTTTTCCTATCTGACAACATTTTAAGTTGAATTTTACATAAAACAAACTAGAGAAACCTGCAAAATGCTCTACCTCAGTCTGTGAAAACAAATAAATGCAAATAAATTATTGCGTCTTCGTGCCCTTAAAGCCTTCAGTCATTAACTGGAGCAAATCAGGATTTCACCATCACACTTTGCTCCAATTTTCCTTGTACTTCAGCCCAACTGTACAGGCTTGAGCAGGATGGAACAGCAATTTAATTTATAAATAAGATATGCACTGTCGACAATGAGGTATTAAGCTGTACAAGATACGACATCATCAATCTTCCTGCCTGCTAAATTCACAATAGACTACCATGATAAAGCTTTCATATTCTTGAACTGATTCTGATTTTCCTTGCTCTGCCTTGGGGAACTAGACAGGCACATCTGGATGTATGAGACAGAAGTACTGATCTTGGGATTTGTGGTATATTACATAAGACACATAAATACTTTTCCCCCCCATCCTTATTTTGTGCATATTCTGCTACCTTTTCACGGTTAGATAGCATTGAACTACTGACGTCATTCTCTTCACTCAGTTTTTGCCATGATTTATCAGAATCCCTTTAGTGGATAATAGAAGTTTTGGGGTTTTTTTAATGAGTATTTATCATCTTGAAGCACCTAAAATGCTTCACATACTGAAAAAAACAGCTATAAACAGTGGTTCCTGCAGGGTTTACTTTGAAATACCTTGGAAATTAAAACGCTATATAAGTACAGTGCTAAAGAAATTAATCTTCAACATAAATACAAAAAAGGCTTCATTCAGTATTAACACTGAATTAAAATGCAGTCTCTGACATGGAAAACAGTAACAGCAGAGGCAGGAGTCAAAATACACAGGCGGGTGGGGGGTCAGGCTGCCTCATGACTGAGGTGAAGGATACTGAGCAAGGAACAGGAAGCAGAGCAGCCTTTGGACACACTCCCTTTGCCCAGGACAGTTAGCAAGCACAGCAGCAGCACACAGCTGCCTACAGCAGTCCAACTTGCTGCCTTCAGCAAGAAGGAACTTGCCATGTCTTTGGAGCACATGGCCACGGAAACCCTTGTGTTGCTTGTGGCCAGAAACAATGGGTGTGTTTTGCCTCCCAGTAGTTTACCACAATGAGCTTAACCTTCCATAGCTGTTCCAAACCAGCTGAGTTTCCTCAGAAACCACATTCCAAATACCAGTGTTTCCACAGAGGTGTGGTGCATTTCCACACCTATTTCAGCTGTGATTTACCTAACCACGTCCAAGGTGACCCAAAAAAGGGAGTGAGGAAAATCGTTCCTCCAGTCCCAGGGCATTTCAGGAGACAGCCCAGCCTTAGCTCATTTCATTCCTGGTTAAAACACTATAACCACATGATGCAAATTCCGTAGCCTCCACAAAGAACAATGCCACAAGCAGAGAGGTGCTTCAGGTTTTATTTGGGAAAGCTATTTTGCTCTGACAAGTCTTATGCCAGATCAGATTTTGAAGACATTACCATTCCCCAGAGCGCTTTCTTTCCAACAGCTGCCACCCCTGGTTCAGCTGCCCACCAGCCAGCAACACTGCTCTGTCAGTCAGACGAACTGACACTGCTTTCAACTGCAACCCCACAGAAATTTCCCCAAACACTGGCTTTGTCACTGTCCTTCCTCTGCAGTCAGCATGAAGCTAAACTAAACGCATTAAGGGCCGCATAACTCAGCAGTGTGGTAGCTGCGTCTCTGTGCCAGACTTTGTTTCACCAGGTGATCCAGTATTATGCAGATTGAGCAGCAATGACCATAAAATAATGGGCTGCCGGTGAAAAAGATAAGATGCAAATTTGTTCAGTTATTCAGTAACTAAAGCTGCAATACTCTTGCATTCCCAGCCTTCTTTTAAGTAGTCCTGTTTCCGAAGTTAAGGGTTGGATTCAGAAACTGTTTTAAAACCTTTTTTTAATCTCCTCAAGTTGGAAGCTGTTACACGTAGTTACTTGAACAAGTAGAGCATAAAATCTCTACATTCAATAGGGCAGGCTACTTGACACTGAAACATTTAAGAAGCAGACAAGTTCTTAATCTTGTCAGTCATTTAATCTTCAAGAGGTGAAATATGTAGCCTGAAATAAAAGTACCACATTAAGAACTGCAGCACACTGAAACAGGAGTACTATTACTACTCTACTGAAGTTGCACATGTACATGTCAAAGTTCTTGCTACTGCCTAAAAACTCCATTGCTCTTAAGTGCTTAAAAGCAACCCCAAACAATTCAATGTTCCAAAATATATGCAACATATACAAAAGCATTTTCCAAATGCAAAGATTTCTGACATTACAGCATTATTTATTTTGGTCTTTAATGGATTTTAATGGGGTTACAATTCTGTTTCAGTCAGGAGTCTGCAGGGATCTACAGTACTATTACACACAATCTCCCCTGTGTGTGCATGTGAAAGCACTATGTGAAATGGGTAAGTCTTCAGACCCTTATATTTTAGAAGGCTCACCAGTTTCCCCCTCTCACACAAGGGGATACATATCACAGTTTCCACCACCTACATTGACATTTACCAGTGAAAAGCAGTTCCAAGAATAAATCCAATGTACCACCCGGTAAAAAGCTATGGTTAAATCCTGTAGGCACTTGTATACTTTTCCATCTTCAGTCATGTGAGTGCTCTCACTAAATTGGATGAGACTAGTCATGCTCAAAATTAACCATTTCGACAAGTGCATGCAGGACTGAAGAAAAAAAAAAGCCCTAAAAGCAAGTCATGACTCACAGGTTGTTACCATCTGATGTATATTCCATTCCACAAAAAAGCAACATTGCCCAATTTTAGTAATTACTTCACAAAACTGAATAGCATTGCCACAAGTAACCTTCTAAATAGACATACTCAAATTATAGAGGATTTCTTTTACCTACAAGGCAACTAGAGAAAATGGTCCTTGTCAGGGCTCTTCCAAGGTATAATTTGGTAAAAATATAAGATGAAATTGCGCGCTCCTCCTTTTATCATGTTCATTCCTTTCACAAGTAGCGCAGGATCACATAACTGAAGAAGGAAGAGCACAGTGGAAGCCTGGCCAGCCCCGGGTTTGCCCATGGAGGAGGGGGGTGGCATGCCTAAAGGCAGGGGAGCCCCTTGCCAGCTGGCCTCCTCTGTGGAACCCCACTGAGCATGCATGTACAGAGCGGCTTATTTGGCAGTCACTCTACTAAACAGTCCTTCACCGATGGATCCTGCTGGGATTGCTAGGCACTCCTTAAAACACAGGTTATCCACTCCAAGGGCTCCTGAACCAGGCCTGCAGGTGCTGTGCAATTCACACAAAGTGTTATGCTTGTGCTTATCTGGTTCCTGCAATCCTGTCGTGAGCCATCACAGCTCACCAGCAGCACCAAAGGAGAGAAACAGAGACCACAGCCTGGCGATGCCCTGTCACATATCCTGACACATATGGCTTGCTCCTCTCTTCATCACAAGACCTGGCTGGAAGCAGGGGCTGGCAGGCCATAATATCTGGCACATATTTAAAACCAGCCATCCTGCTCAGAGCAGAAGAGTGGGCCTACAGCAGCACATTGACCCAGTTCTCAAGTTAATTTGTGAAATGGGAATTCAACAGCCCAGCCCTTCCACTGACTGCACTCACACAGAAATGTTCAAGCCTTCAACTTTAAAAGCTGTGTGCATGTGTTACAGATATCCACTCCTAAAGTGCGTATCCTGAAGATCTGCAAAGGCACATGCTGTTCATGCCAGTTCCAAGAAGAAAGGGTAGCAAGGGGCTATCAAACCTGCCTTCTTCTTACAGCAATGGAATGTGCGTGCAGATACAGCCCTGGAAAGCCCTACTGCAGTTCCCTGCCCATTTCTAAAGTCTGGCTGAAAATACAGGCATTAGAAAAAAAAACCAAACCCAACAAAAATCTGTTCTTGGTCAGTTAAGGACAAGGTCAATCTTTAAAAAAGAAGAGTTATGGCTACTGGGAAGCAAAAGAGAAATCACTTATATTTGTTCTGCTGTAACAAACACTAGTTACAGAAGCAATGAAATCAAATTTATCAGCAAAATAGTCTTTAATCCTACTCAACAGTGGTACTCCAACAAATGCATTGGTTTATTAAGCAATATTTAACCATAGCTGTGGATTAAATATATAAAATACTTGCTTAAAATCTGCAAAACTACATGCATTTTTCTACTTGTTTCTTATACTATTTTGGTATCTATAAAAATAGAGCTATCAAGTGACCAGACACTGGCAAGAGGCAGAACTTGTGGTCCTCCTTGTCTCATAACTGCATAGGAAACACAAATCCTTGATCTTCCCAAGTCAACTCACAAATTGATACTGCCAGGTTTCATAGAGTACTCCTGCAGTCACAAGAAGCTACAAAGAGCACAGTTAGCAGCTCCACAAGTCACAGATAGGTTAAGACTGGATGCCCTTGGTGTGTTACACAGTACCTGCTGCAGAAACGTCACTGGTGGTCTTGAGCATGTTTCCGCTCAGAACATGGCAAAATTTCAGTGAACTCCCATCTGAACACTGTGACAGATTTTTATTTGCAGATTTCTGCTCAGGTCTCAAGGGCAATACTGAACAACCCTGGAGCCCTTGTGATGTTCACTAAACACTCTTGTTCTACTGTGCTTCAATTAAACGGCTGGCTGTCTTCATGAAGTGCCATGCAAATAAAAATTACCCTAACTTTCCATGTCCAGGTGTTTGTAGTTCAGGTATCACAACATTCACTTCCCTTATTAAGATCCTGCACAGTAAATTTCAGCACTCAAATGATGTTTCTGATGGGAAGTGTTTGCTTTCCCTCTCTTTCCCTCCTCAGTCCCTCAGGATACCTCAGCATTGCAAAACCAGCTTGCACTTCGGCCACATAAAGGCACCAAAATGAAATGCTATGGGAAGGAAAAGAAAACACATCCACTCGCATGCATACGTAACGTGGCCAGAACAATTCCAGAGCTTTAAGGCTGGTTGTCAGGCACTGGAAGTACATGCAGAGGTGATCAAGTTAAACTGACAGTCCAGCTTCCTGTCATCAGCAGACCCTGAGGGTAAAGTCGTCCACAGCTACTCCCTCTCTTGCCCATCTGTTTCAATGCCACTAACAGATGTTTGAATCAGCCAACAGGACAACCCCATATAGCTTCTTAGGGTGGCTCCCAAAGGCCATAAAATCCCACCCTCCCTTTAACATACATAAACCACAAATGGAAGTGTCACCTATGTGTTAATTTTTAACAGTTTAATGTATCTCATGAATTCAGAGTGAAAAATTATTCCAAACTTTCATGGATTTATATACATATACATAGTATACACTTATGTCTAACCTGTGCAAAGGAAGAGAGATTATATTTAATAATGAGAAGGAAATTTAAGTTACAAGTGTATGCAGAACAGCTAAATGATACAGAATACTGTAACCACTTCAGTATCAATACATACAGCAATTCTACATGTGTATATACAGACATGCACACATCTTTTCAAAACCAAGGCATTCACATACAACTCCTGTAAGAAATACCATAAGCAGCTTCCTTTCCCTTTTCCTAAGAAAGGAATCTACTCAGGAAACAACTCAGAACTACACTGAAGAACTAGCACGTAATTTAGATGTGTTGTTTTGACAAATCCACTTGAGAAAACAACACTAAGCCTACCAAGTCCTCTTAGTCTAAACCCAAAAGTACAATGCACTTATTCAACTGTCAATATATGCAAGCTCCTTAAACATCATGTTTGTTGTTGAGCCAGTTGCACAGTCCTGATTTGGTATAGACCACAACTATGCAATATTTCCAAAAAAATCAGCAAAGCATGCATGCTGACATCCAGCACATTTATGCTGAGTATTTAGCACTGCAAGCACTTTTATGTAGAGACCAGTGCTGTTTTCCCTATGCAAGCCAAGCATCAGATTCTTTAAAAAACAGTGGCCAAAAATACCACTGCTGAACACCAGCCCCTTGAAAAACCTTTGCCACAGGCACAACAGTAATTACTGTGAATGAAATGTTACTCACTGTAGCAAAACTTTTTCACTTGGTCTTGGCTGCAGGTACATTTGACTTCTCACCCAAAACCAGCATGCCCTACTGCTTCCCAGGTAAAGTTATAGTTAGACCAATATTAGACCAGGATGTGTCATTACTGCATGAAGGAGTGACCCATATGGAGGAATTTTACATGGACATGCTTCTCAGCAGTGACAAGTAAAATCTGACTTTTCTAGATTAACACTACTGACATTAATAGGAAGCAACTTCTCTAATTCTCAGAATAATTTTGTTATAAAATAGTTTTTCCACATCATGACAGTTTTAAAATAAGTTTGCTTTTCATTTCAGGATGAATCGAGAAAAACAACCCTAGAGGAAAAAAATTTCAACACAAAACCTAGATCTTGGCTTCCCCAGCTAACTCTCACAGATAGCGAAGTCTAAAGCAAAGATTCTTTTAATCTTCAGGACTGGGCTGTTGAACTTCAAACATTTGTCTATTTTGTGCTTCAGATTATCGCACTGACACCCACAGGGAATAAAATGTTAAATCAATGCTATAGAGAAGCATTGTTGCTAGACAAAGGACACAGGGCAAGCTGACAAAAAGATGCTACAACGACTTGCAGCTCAGTACCTGCATCTTATATATCACTCAGTGAAAGGGAACTGTGGGGCTATCCTCAGTCTCCCCAGAGAACAGTAAGGGTGGATCTAAATAAGACTGGAATAGTCTAAAAATTCTAAGGCAGCCATTTCAAGATTGCTGTAATTAAATAAAGTGCAGACTGACTCTGAAAAGTGGTGGTCCTCTTCAGCTGAAAACCTACTTCCCCAAGTAATTCTGCAGTCAGAGCAGTTCCCTGATCCAATTCAATCCAGACCTGCAGGAGTGCTTATGTAGAGACTAAACAACTGGTTTGCTTAAAGACAGGACTGTTTAAAGCACTCATAAAAATTCAGCCTAAGATTAAGGGCAAACAAAACAAAACAATACTGTTGTTTGAACCATAACTTCTGAAAGAAAGCATGCAACAAGGCTTTTATAAAAACCTGCATCAGTTGAGCTTCCAACAGGAAAAGAAAAGCTATTTCAGCACACACACAGCAGTGCATGAGAACAAGCTGGCCAAGGATAAAACGAGACTGGGTGTTAAGAGGTTTCTGACCGTCAAAGGACTGATGTCCCAAGGCAACTTTCCAAGACAGACAGCAAAGTTGAAAAACCACAGATAAAAACACTGGTGAATTTTATTCAGTAAGTTTTAGGAAATTTTATCTAATATTCAGGCTTGCCAATGATCCAAACCAATTCTGCCTGTTTTGGGAGCTATGGAAGTCTTCATGAACTTGAGACTTTTTTTTTTTCCCTAACAATAGCCACTATTTCAGCCTCTTGGCTAGAAGAGCTAGGTTGTTTTTGCCCACTGCACATGTGCGAGAGAAGGAAAAAGAGAAGAGATGAGAAAGGACTGAGGAAAACCTACCAGCTCTGCACCAAACTGCACACAGGCATGCACAGCAATGGGGCTCTGCTGCCTACAGAGACTGGCTACAAATCCCCATCAGAAAATCAGTGCTTGATAAGCTGTATGAAAGTTCTCTAAAATCACATGTGTGAAGTGCTCATGGATGACAAGAATGGCATAGTGATGTCTCTCTTGAGGATATTTCGGCATCAAATATTCTGTCATTTCCAAAGATGGATCAGAATTTACAGATTCTTAGCAAGTTACCATCATGAAACTGAAAAGCACAAAGAAAGAGGGACTCTTTCCATTTGGTCTGAAGCTTTTCACAGTAATTAAGACTAGCTGTCTTGGCAGATACTTCAATGTCTATAAAACTTCTCAACCCTGAAGTTCTCCCTTTCTGTGACAGAAACAGCTGATGTAACCTCCGCTAACAAAAGTGCTTTGACTAGAATAGCCAGTGCAAGTTGAAACTGCTGAATATCATGATTTATAATAGTTGTGAATGCATTTTATTAGCTTTAGTGCTACAAAAATTTTGGGAGAGCTTCTGTAAGTAGCTATTGCCAGCTATTGAGGATGTAAACTGTCACTTGTGAAAGAGATTCAGGTTCCCATAATTCCTTCTGTCAAAAACGCCCCTAAACCAAAGGTGAAAAGCATGCTTTTGTGACAGTCCTCATTGAGCCACCCTCAAACAGTGGTTATATTTATAGACTGGACCATCATACCTGTCAAACCCCAACTCTCAGCATTTCTGTTTTATGACTTTTTTTTTTATTTAAGTATTCTAACAGAGACATCCAAAATCCTCACAAGAAAGACTGGTCAGTGTAACTTGATAAAAGAAATTCATTAGAAGGTTCCGATTTATCAGAGTAGGAAATTAATGCAAAACTTTTCTTGTTCAAATTTCCTGGTTTGAGGGGTTTTTTAGAAGTTACAAGATTTAATCTACTTTAATATTTATTCACTTTTGTCAAAATTATTTTATGAAACTTATACTTAATTCAAGCTGGTAAAGAAGTGTGAACTTAGAAGTCGTAAGTCAAAATGACAAACCAGAAAGTTTCCATGACAATTTTTTTTCTGTTCTGATAAACTGTATCAGTTTTTCCCCTTCACTAACAACTGACTGAAAGTAGTCCTTACTGAAACCACATAAGAAATACTTCAGACCTCAAATATTTTCACTAAGTGGGGAAAAAGCATTGCCCATGTCTGCAAACCAAAGGCAGGGAAGCAGCAAGGGCTGGACAGCCTGTTTCAGGGGCTGAATTTCAGGAGGACAGAAAGAAACAGACTCCAAACTCACCACATAGCAACAGTATTCACAGAACATACTGCCTCAGATTTTGCTCTGATTAATGGGCTACCTCTCCCCACATCTTCTTCCATAAAAGGTCTGTGTTTGAGGAGGAGGTAACACCATACACTATGCACATTAATAGCACTGAATGAAAGTCATTATCTTGCCAAGCCTTGGTAAATTTAGTTGCCCAGTCGCTTATAGCCCAGAACATACTTCCAGCTGAATAACACAAGCTTACCTTTTGACTACAAGCTTCAGTGTCTTGTGTGAACCTTTCACCAGACAGATTGCTTCTTGTCGGAAGCCAGAGAGGCCCACATCATTGATGCCAACAATTTCATCCCCAGCCAGTAACTTGTCCACAGCTGCAGCTTTGCTCCCATCTTCAATCTGAAGAAAAAGCATAACAAATGGTAGAATAATTGAGGTTGCATAGTGCCACCTTTAAAATAAGTTAATGAGCTTTCAGTATTGGTTTCACACAATAATTAATACAATAATTAACTACTTAAAGTAATTTAAAAAGAAGGCTCAGGGGACACCTTATAACAGTCTTCCAGTACCTAAAGTAGGCCTACAAGAAATGTGGAGAAAGACTTTTTACAAGAGCATGTAGGCCCAGAACACGGGGGAATGGGTTTAAGCTGAAAGAGGGTAGATTTAGATCAGGTATTAGGAAGAAATTCTTCTCTATGAGGGTGGTGAGACACTGGCACTGGTTGCCCAGAGAAGATGTGGCTACCCCACCCCTGGCAGTGTTCAAGGCCAGGTTGGACCGGGCCTTGAGCAACCAGGTCTAGCGGGGGGTGTCCCTCGCCATGGCTGGGGTTGGAAGGAGATGCTTTTTAAAGTCCCTTCCTACCCTAACCTGTCCATGATTCTATGATTCAAAAACGGTGTAAGGAAAGAGTAATGACATAGAAACAATCAGAACAGGAAAGAAATGGAAGGGAAGAAGTGTCCTGAGAAAGCCAGAAAACTTGATGGAAATTTGGAAATCAAAAGCATCTGCGATCTTGAGGTGTGTTCAATACTGTACAGACAACTGTGCTTGCAAACAGAGTTTTGGGCAGGCATCTTAAAATCTGGTTCTCTAGAGAAGGTAACCAATAGTATTAACCATACAGTCAGCCAACTCCAGAAATCTGACACGCAATGAAACCCTCAAATTCTTCTTAACGAGCTGGTCTAGAAAACAAAGTTAATTTTGTCAGGCACTAAGCAGTGCCATCTTTTGAGGCACCAAAGTCTATCAACAACAAGACAAATCTAGAGGAAACTTAACTGCACGAATTCTGAAGCTCACAGTACAAGTTTTAGGAACACTCCAGGAACAAAAGTATAACTCAAAGAACCTAATAAAAAAAGCAATATTTCTTGATGAAAGTACATTAGGATGATCTCATACACCACAGCAATCTCACTGCAAGCAGATAAGAGCTCTCTTTATGTAAGTTCAGGATAAATGTTCTTAAAAATCTTCAGCCCTGTGACTCTAAGCCAAAAAGAATACTATGAAAAATGCTTAGTCTTATATCCCATTCTAAAAAGTTCATTATTAATACTAATCCAGCAACTTTATTTCTAGAACTTATCTTTATAAAAACACAGATAATTGAAGACAGAGCAAGTTTCTACATCATTACATATCCAGTTCCCAAGCTATGCCCTGCCCTCTGACCTGCTTGCATACCATGTGAACATCAAGAATTTACGAGAATACTGAATTATCATTGCCAATCTTCAGTGAAGTTGGGACATGGGAGCAGCATTGGAAATGGCTTATATGCAAGGAAAGATTTCAATTCAGGGGTGTCAAGAGTGGCTGCCATTCATGGAACTTTTAAGTCAGAGCTGAAAAAGGAAACAGGCAACCTGAGGCTCATACATTCTCAAGCTCCCTAACAGACTACTGCATGTCTTTCAAGTGTTCAGATGCATTTCTGGGCTATTATTTAGTAAATTGTTTGGAGGTCTGAAGCCCAACAGGTTAGAAAAGCAGTGCAAAACCACTAATGAGAGTCACAGCTGAATCACTAAAACTGTAGCGGAGGAGGTCAAAATGGGGTACAGGGGTAGGAGCATCTTTTAGGAGGACACATTTTATACTCCAAAATGTAGATGCCAACCAATTGTGGCACTTACACTCCAGGCAAGGCACCAACCTAATAATGAAGGGTGAGAGAAGCCCCTGTGCCCTACCACCTAGGCCTGAAGACAAAACCAGGATCTTTTTTTTTGTCTTAAAAAAAACCCCAAACCAGTCTCCTAGGGTTTCAAGGAATGTTCATTGTTCTCAGTAAGCATGTTTGTTTTTTCTTCAGGCTGGCAATGCACTGACAGCAGGGAGTATTCCGTTACCCCCTCTGAGTTTTAATTTCAGCAGGGAGACTACGCATTCCACAGCACAAGCTTTCCAGGAGACACTGGCTGTCCAAAGCAGCATTTAAAAGAAAAAAATAAAAATATATTTACAAAATCAAAACCTAAGCATAAAGCTGAAGCTGTTCTCATTAAACTCAAGTGGCTTTCTTTAATACCTTGCCTCCATACCAGCTGCAGCCAAGGAGAATAAAAACTACATACGTATCTATTCACAGTAAAAGTTTCCCTCAGCTGAATAAACCTAAACATAAATCTTTTGTACTCAGATCCCAGAATGGCTGTATGAATGTGATTCCACTTGGCAATGCACATCTAAGTGGAAATGGGAAAGTTTAGCTAGACAGGAAAAATACAATTTCTTCAGTTACACTAGAAGTACTTATGTCATGACTGAAAAAGGCTTTGCACACATGTAAGAAACACAGCCAAAAAATTCATGAGGAAAAGACCTCTTCAAAAACATGCTTCCTCTGCTCAAACTTGGACAGTCTGTTCCAGTTTCTCTCTCAGGTTTTCTCTTTTCCTGTTTACTGATTTTACCATTTATTGTTTTTATTTATTCACCCCTTGAGAAACTCTCCATCTCATCAGACCTCCACTGGAAGGAAAAAACCAAACCACCAAACCCCATATATTTTAGAACTAGTAAATACACTCCGAAATTGCACAACTATTTTACACATTTCAATTATAAATGTATTTCACACACACATCTACAGAGTCAGCTATGCTGTGCTCAGGATTTAAGCCCTAGTTTTAAGTCTATATTATTTACATAAATAGCAGCCATTTCTTTCTGAATTTCAGGTGCCCTTAAAAGCTAGGTAAATAGCTGAAAATGAAGCCTTGAAAAAGGAGAAGGTCATTTTAAGATGAAGTCTTTCAAGAACAGTCAGTAAGAACAGATCTGCTTCAGTCGCTGTCAGCAGGCCGATGTGAACAGACATAACCCTGAACAACGCCTCTGGATCATTCTGCAGTACTTGCAGGAACTGAATGCCCATAAAGTATACATCTTAACATTTTTATAGCAATAGCAGGAAACAGAAGGCACATAAAATAAAAATTATCAACATCACATTTTCTTATAGATGGCGGACATAAGCTTTTCAAAAGACAGGTATACTTAACACTGCCTACCATGGATAAGCAAAGAGTTCTAGAAATGCCCTCAAACCATGTTTCCAGTATGTATTAAAAAAATCATACCCCTTTTACCATGAGAGTAAACACCATGACTTTCTACCCTTAGTAGGGATGCTGATATTGCTACCAAAAAAATGTGTTTTCAAAAGGAGATGAAAAGGATGTTTGTTGATGAAAAGCATCTATTTAGACAGTCGCCAACTCTCACCCTGCTGTCCCCGATGACCCCCCATGGCCAAGAGCAAAGGCAAACTTTAGGATTCTTATATCAGAGCGAATTGGAGCAGCAGACTTCTGCCGCCACAATGGTATCTACATTAATCATCATGTCTTCCAAAATTTATTTTTGCTTATAAAATATCATATCCACAAAACAGGAAGAGACACTTACACAAGATACAGATGTAGATAACAGGATGAAAAAGTATGTGATTTTAAAAACAACACATATGTAACTCTGGTATGTGAAATTCTTCCTGTGAAAAGGAGAGAACTTTGAAATGGAGGAAGAGCTGAACCATGGAAAAAAGCCCAACAGCTAAACACACAAACGCATTCAAAGATCCTTACAAGTCTGTATGCCCAGTGTGGGTAATACACGAGGAAAGAAAAATAACGGCCTATACCTGCAGCTTTAAAATGCTGCAGTGTTGACAGTGAGCACCATTTCTAGAATGTGACCCCTTCACTCTTGTGTTTATCAGGTCTGACACTTTACTTAAAATACCCACATTCCTCTATAGGCACCTGTATAAACAAGCAGGAGACAGGTTGGGGAAATGCCCTGTCACAGGAGAGATCTAGTTTTGTTTACAGTGACGACAGTTTCTTGTCCCTGCTCTCTTTGGACAGCTTTGGGAGACAAACACAGGAAAAAACAGCGCCATTTATCAGCATTTTGTTATCAGCCATGAAACTGTTTTATTGTAATTCACTTCTTGTACAGCCAAAAAATAATGCTGGCTGTTTGTCTTATGAGCACCTATTACAAACTTATTCAAAACACTAGCAACCTGAGACCTTCAAACAAGCAAAATGCAGAAATGCTAATTATTTTGATTTGCACAAAGTTAAGGCACAGGAAAAATTCCTTTACACTTCAAGCCTGAGATTTGTCTAACTTTGAGGAATCAACATACAACCCACAGAAACTCTGAACAGGCAAGAAACCCTCCTTGGCCACCTGCCCTTTCAAAGTGTCCCCCATTGCGCTGTGCCAACATCAAGCTGTCAGGCTGGCAGGAGCCCTGCCTTCTGTCAACAGCTGGTTCTTAAAAATCAATCTTTTTAAAGGTTGGAGTTTAGTAGTAAGACAGAGTCTACCACGGCCCCTTCTAATTGCTCTTTGTTGTATTTAAACATTTGGATGCAAGACTAGCAATCTTTTTGCTGTTGTCTTGGGGTTTTGTTTTAAAGAAAGCATCATATTTTGAAAAGGTGTCTCTTGCTAAAGTCTTTCAAGTATTTATTCAATTTTTATAATTGTGCCCATTCTACTGTTTTGATTAAGGGCCTGCAGTCACTTCCACTAGGCCATTTTTGTGGAGGATTTATTTCAGCTGTAAAAATTTGACTTGAGGCTGAAAGCTAACTGCAGAGTTCCTCAAACCAAAGTGTTTTACCAAAGCATGGCAAAACACCCACCATTTTCCTTTTAAAAAATTAATACAGATACGTAAACTGATAAATACTTTATTTCAACGTACATTAAAAACCATACCTACCATCAGCCTGTGAGAAGACCTTTCTGATCGTAAATCAGTCACTCTTTCTAAGAAGATACTGCTGGTGTATCTTAGACTATTTATATCACAGGGCCATTATGAGGTCAGCAAATTAAGGACCAACTAAAGGATCTGAAGTTAAAAATTTAACAAATCTTCTCCCCCAGAAACAAATGATAAATTTCCAGATGAAAAGTATCAGGAAGAGACTTCATATAGATTTGTGGGGTTTTAAAAATAAACATCTGTCGCTCCATTTTAAGTTGTTTTTCAAAGTGAATACATCGTTTCAGCCATAGAAGCTGGAAATATTTCATCCCCACTGAATACCTGTACTAGAATTAAAAAAACAACGAATAACAAAAAGCAATCAACCAAAAAACAAAACAAACACACCACCTGATGCTTTGAAAGCATAGAGGTAATGCATCAGGAAAAGGAAGGTAGCGCTGCTTAGTGTCAGGGACGGATTTCTGCTATTAGTACCTAAGCTCTGACAGAACATATTACAGCTTCTAAATAAAATCTGATTTTTCCCACACTGTCAGATTAACTACAATAGCATTTAGAAGCATATACAGAGCTTTTCAGCCTGCATAACCCACATCAGCAGGCCTGCGTGTATTTCACCTCTACAGAGTAACTAGCTACAAACTGTAGTCTTTGGGGCTCTTTCTATGCAAGACACCTCCAGGGCAGCACAAGTGAGTCACAGAAGCTTCCTAGTCCTTACAGTCCTGACACTCCCAGGCTGGCATCCAGGCAAGAGCAAAACAAAAATGTACCCTGGAGTTAAGAGTAAGACCAAGACAAGACTGGAGGAGGTATCATTGCAAGCAGGGGCACTGGAAGAAGACTGCTGTTGTGTTCCTGATCATGGGGAATCCCAGTCTCTGCCTCACTCCAGTATTACATATTCAAAGCATAGCTCAAGTTTTGATTTTTTTTTTCTAGCACCTCAACATCTAGGTATTTTCCTGCTGCTGCTACTCAGTATAGCATTCCTCCAGACAAGCTGTACATGTCTCACTCAAGAATTACTGAGAAATAACTCCCATTTACTTTAACCCAAGAGTTTGGTTTTGCATTTTACAGCAGCTAATGGCATTGAAACCCAGAGGAACCTGTCTTGCACTGCTTTTAAACGAGCCTTCCTATCTTTCTTCCAAACTGACAAAATAACCTGCATATGAAAGTAGCACATACTTGCGCTATGAAAAAGAAAAACATTAAACATAGCCAGAAGGCCAAAAGAGAACTTCTTTCTCTATGTGCAGTTTACTTATTTTAACGCACCTCCTACCAGAGAAGTCTGTTGAAAGGGTTAGCTTATCCATGTTTGCTTGTGCAAGTTTACTTATGGATGATTACATATATGGGCTGTTTATATATGTAATCCATGCGGTTAACATTAAACATTTTTTATAGGTCTGCATTTTTGTACTTTCAACTACTATGAACCATGATAAGAATGGTTACAAAAAGAATGGTTATACATAGAATCAACTTACATTTTATCTTTTCAAACTGATAACAGGAACAGACTTCCAAGAGGAAAAATACGAGCTGACAATGTAATCTTTATGATCAGAAGGTTCAAGGCTTTTTACTTTGCAGCTACCATACATTTCCAACACTGTTGGCTTATCTTTCTGCCTTCCTGTCCATCCCAGGAAAATAATGTCACAGTTTGCCAACATGCCCTTGACAATAACATACTGAATGCAATCCAACAGCCTGTAAAAGCTCTGCTCCACTAGGGAAAGGGTAGGACTTACTGACAAATCAAAGAAAAAAAAAATTACGGGAGCATGTCTGTTATGTAGATACAGCTGTGCATTAATTACAAAGGAAAAGTCAAGCTTCATCAACTTATAGTTTGTGAAGAATTCTGTCATGCCTCCAAAACAGACACTGAAAGACCAAGGAGACAGCAATACAATACTCACTGAAAATAAATTTCAGCTATTTCATTCATTCAATCATCTGTGCCCATGTCTACAGACTGCTGAGGCTCCCAGAAAGAAGCAACATTTCCAGACACAGGTAGCACTGATTAAGACTCAGCAACAGGAGCTTCATTGCCTGTTAATTTCAAAAAGCACTGTGACAGGTCTGCCAAAAGCCACAGGCAGCAGGCTTCCATTTGAAACACTTTTTCTTGAACAGCACATTTTTAACATGATATGACAAACTCATACCATCACTGAGTTATAGTCAAGCCTGCTATTTGGGACCTTCCATTTCTATCACAGCACAGATACTTGTTTTCAGGCAGTAAGAAAATACAACATTCCCCAGTAATTCTTCTGAGAATATTCTTATCAACTCCTGAAAACCTGACTTTGACACAAAAATAAAAGTAATTTTAAATAGCTACTGCTGCAGTATTCATTTCAGAACTCACTGCTACACCATCAAGTGAGCAGAACATAATATGTCTAAGCAACAATCCAGCAGACACAGCATTAATGAATGACCTGCTCTCATAATAATGGATGTCAATTTCTTCAACTGTATTTTCCCGTTGCAGTATTACTCAATTTTAAGTATCACTAAGGTGCTGAATTTCAAAATATCTTATTTGTTCATTCCCTTATCCATCTGTCTGGGGAAAAAAAAGAAATAAAAAAAATCCCAAACAAACAAACAAACAAAAAAACACCACCCAAGAAAACCCCACCTCCAAAAGAAGGGTCAGGCCCCTCCTAAAATTCGAGGGGTTTAAAATCTGACATCAGAATTTGTTCTTCACATTAACTTTTGCTCCCTGTTCAGAACTGATATTCAGGCTGATAAAGCATCCGAATTACAGACTGAAGCCTGCCTTTGCCACCATCTTCCTCAACAACTCAATATTTAAAACAAAGTTCAAACACGACACCTTTCTTCCTGCAACCCAGTGATAAAATAGACAATAAACCCTAAAGCTGTCTTAATTCCTCATTATATAAGTTACACAACCCCTTTACAGTAAGTTTGTAGTACTTCGAACTGAATAGATGCAGGTATCTGTCACCACTCTAGCAAACTCCTGTTTCTACTGTACATTCTGTGTGTAAAAACTCAGAAGCTAAAGAGATGACCTTCAAGAAAACAAAAATGCTTATTGTTACAGAACCCAAGGTCTGGGTAACCTTGCCCTTAGTTTCTCTTCTGTTCTTGTTTATTGTGTCCCAGTAAAGGAAGACAGTTCCACCTACTCCACTTTCTCTCCAAATTCAAAAGGATGAAGCAAGCAAATGCTAAATACAGCATTAAATATATTCTTCTAGGGCAGGAACTGCAATACATTTGCTTCTAAAATTATCAAACAAGGTTCACAAAGCGAGCTGCAGAAAGGACTGCATGGCAGTTTCTGCCCAAACTGTTGTACCTTGTCGGCTTGCAGGACCTGAGCTGACTGGTATGATCAGACATCAGGGATCACCCTTACAGAGACAGACCGACTGCTAATACAGTGTAAATCTCCCACGATGCTTCAGTAATAAAAGCATGTCAATAAAAAGTCTACGGAATGTTTTTTTATACAATTTATTAACAAGATTAAATAGTACTCATCTACCTTCCCCAGACATACTCAGCAAGGCATGAAACACTCAGGCAGCTAGAATTAGTCACCAACATCTTAAGCCTGTTCTGAGTAACAAACCTGGAAGAGCAAATTCCAGGCCTGCGGAGAGGGTCTAGTCCGTAGCTATTTATATCCCTAGGCATCATTCACATTATGGTATCCTGCTCTTTTTCCCCTAACTCTCAGTACTCTCTTGCCTCTGCTAAATAATTCAGATTAAACATAAATAAAGCTTTCTTATATTTAAAAAAGAAAAAAAAAAAACCAACAAAATTCCCTTTTCCTAAACAGATCTGGGTTTTCAAAATTTCAGGTCCTTCACATTGTGAAGTTGTTCTATACACTATTCCAGTCAACTCCATTACTTAATGTCATTGCAGCACATTAGAAGAATTCCCTTCCTCATGAAAAATTTACCATAGAAATTAGATATGCGAGCATTTTTGGCATCTCCGTGTCTTGCCACCTTTTCTCTACTTCAGCTGTCTAATTCTTCCTAGGACTGATGAGAGATAATTAAGTAATAAGATAATTATACTGGGTCATGTAATTCATACTCACGTGACAAAGGTTATTTTTTTTTTTTTTTTTTTTTTAGGAAATTACAGGATTGTGCTGTGACTTAGCAACTAATGCACTAAAATCGCATGGATTAAAATAATGGAAATTGACACAAACCATACAGATAGGAGCTTCAAAAAGCTGCATACATTTAGTAGTAAATGGTGATGTAACACAGAAGAATTCTTATACACTGTAATTACAGTAAGCTTACTACTCTAAATGGACATTTTCCAAATTGGCTTTCCATTGGTAGCTCATTTTCAAAAGCTTCATTGTATAACACATGTTGCTGACATAAGTAGCTCTAAGAGCAGGGATATTACTCCAAAGGCTTAAAACAAAAGTTTTAAAGAAATATCAAAACATTGCACACACAATTAGATGCTTTTCCTGACTAAGAAAGCATATATTTAATTATGACAAAAGTACTCAGTTTGACAAACATCTGTATTTGTTTGGCAGAAATGTTATATGTGCAGATGCACTTACTAAAAAGACACATCCTGTTCAGGCAGCACAAGTCACAACTCCACCAGGCAGCACTTACTCAAGTATGAGTGGAATTTCAGGGAAGAATGTTTGCACGATAGTACTTGCTGCACAACAGGGGAAAATTTGTAACTGTATTTGTATTTTCCCACATGGGTGGAGAGACCACTGCCATGTTGTGCAGGTCAACATATGCATGGCTTATGTCTCCTACTGCTGCCTATGCTGGTGAACACAAACACTTCTCAGAAGCATGTACTCCGGCAGTATGCAACCATACTAATGAAAAATTCATGTCTTCGAACATCAGTTTAGGATGTCAGCGTTGCCAGGAGGTTGACTGTTCTGAATAGTGCACTGCATAGGAGATTCTGAACTTGCACATCTTGGTAACTGAAAGACCATTAAAGACTGCTTGCACTGACATTCTGAAATTAACCTGTAGCATGGTTAAGGAAACAGAGTATTTTGTGGAACCCACAAGATACTGTCTGTATTATTTATGAACACCATGAAGCAGCTGTTTTCCTTTGAGACAAGACAAGTCTTAAAAGGCTAATGCTAAAGTATGCAAGAGCTGGCAGCAAAGCAGCATTTTAACCTACTGTTTGATAGTCCTGACAATTCCCCACAGGCATACGCTTATGACCATCTTCAGAGAAAAGCAATATGGTCTTTTGGAGAGCCTACCTGCTGTAGGCAGTACTTCCATTCAAAACTTGCCTTTCATTCTCAGGCCTGTCACCACAACCTGCCTTCCCCCAAAAGCATATTCTGAGCAGAGACCCGATTCTTCAAATGGAGAGGTGCAAAGGATTACCTAGACAAAAAGCCTGAATTTTATGCATAAGATCTATGCATGTAGTCTGAGATTCAATCACAAAGGAGTATTATTCTTCGAAACACCAACTTGGAGGTTGAAATAACAAAGCAAATCTTAAACTCCTCCTGCAAAGATCGTAAGGTCACAAAGTGTAACAGGACTTAGCCATATGGTGAGTTCAACAAGAACCTCCAAAATCACTAAAAACGACAAAGAAACAATTTACTCCTCTGAATGATATTCAGCTATTTAAATTGCATACATTACAACAGCTACATGCTGCAAAAATTTTGTTTGTACTGTATTTAAATGCTCTCTAAATTCAGTAATTTTTATATTCTGAATTTTAGGGAAACCTTTTTTTAAGATTTATGATGGTAAAAAAAGTTGAAGGCTTGACTAAATCAGCAAGTGGAAAGATTGATGCTTTCCAAATAAAATAGGCAATGTTTCTGCATTGCTTATTTTGAGGAGAGAGGCTGAATAGTCTTCTCTGGCATAACTTGACATTTTGTGATTCAAGAAAAGGTAATATCTGGTGAAGATTTTGTTATACACCTAAGACTATGATCATCATTACATTAGTTGCATCACAAAATTACAGAATCATAGAATCCAATAGTTTGGGTTGGAAGGGACCTTCAAAGTTTGTCTAGTCCAACCACCCTAAAATGAGCTGGGATGTGAAGATGAAAACATTATTTTTGGATTATTGTTTTTGTTGGTTACTTTTTTTTTTTTTTTAATAAAAGCTGCATTTAGAGACATGCAATTCCAGTAACACTTTGTTTCTGAAGATGCCTTCCACCTTTGCTTCATGCCTGCCATCATTCTTGATCACCGGCTGTGCAGGCTTAGACTTCACTGGTACATAGCTACCTGCAGGGCTGAACCACGTCACTTCCAGAAACTTGGGGAATGTCTTGCATTCTTAGGTAAATACATCATCCAACTGGTTGTCTATAATTTCCAGCTGAATCTTAAAACTATAGTCCAAGCTCAGTTCAGGTTGTGCATTAGTCCATGCAATCTTTCCAACAAGGCAGTTCATTGTCTTCTTTTAATACAAAAGTCTCTTTCTCAAAATAGGCTCAAAACTTGTCTGAATAAATGTATTTTTACCAAGCAGTAAACCCTTCCTGGAATTCCTCACAGCTGCGTGAAGAATAAGTGGGTGCACTTTAAGATGCTGAAAAAGAGCAGTAATGGCTGCGTGGCTCTGTCTCTCAGTAGTTATGCTGAGGAGTAGGCTGCAGCTGAATAGATTGGTGTTTTACACAATGGAGTATCTCCCATCCTTTAAATACTAATGGAAACAGATTTTGATCTCAACTTACTAGGAAGAGGCTTTGGAAAGGATGTTGTTGTAGCCAAACATCTGACAGATGTCTCACACTCATAGAGAAGAGCAATTGCAGGTTTCCCTTTGCTTCTCTAAATATTTACACACTTTATGTTTCTCATTATAGGCATAAACACCAGGAGCTGAAACCTGTACCTCAGACTGCCCACTCAACCTCTCCCCAGAAACCATCCCAGCCATGGTCTGAAAAAGAGAAGAAAGAAAAAAGGAAGGGAAGGAAGAAAACACATTCTCTTTGTATTCTCAACCCAGCCCTACCAGTCTGGGGCTGCTTCAGCACTGCAGTGGAGGAGCATAACTGGGCGCTGGGACATTGTGAACTGGTGGTTAGGGCAGTCTCCCAGCTGTAGGAGGTGTGAGTTTGAACCACCCCCAAGCAGAGGAAGAAAAGTTGCCCATTTTCTAGACAACCATCCTAACATTTGGACAGAACATAAAAGATGAGCAAGCACCACTTCTGCTGCTGCCTAGTTTGCCTTTGTTTTAAAAGGAGAGTAATTAGGAATCTCCAACTCAGAAACATTAAGGAACAAAGAAGGGGGTGTGGAGGGAACAAACAAGAGTTCACCCTAAGCTTGTGGTTTGCAAATTTGCTTCAGGACTGCAGTCCTGACTCTCCTCTTTGAATGAACAGGGGAGAATTCTGGTTATTTCTCCATTCTGATGTTCATGTTGGGATATTTCTTTAAGTAGTTTCTTGATTAGCCTCCCTAACAGGCAAGTTTCTGGGTTACCTATTTCAAAGCACTTAACTACTGCAAACTGTATATGGACTTCGAGAGCTAAACATCAGATACAGTGATGATCAATGTGTAAGCCTCCAGAGCTTTTTGTTTGGCCCAGCGATGGGCCCAAAGGCTGGTTAATTAATTTTTTAAGTATTTGCCATCTTAGCTCTTGAAGATGAACCTTGCTATTTTTGCCAAGAACTGTAATTCTCCTTTGAACAAGTAAACCAAACAGTATACCTAAAAGTAAATTTGGAGCTTTTGCTTTTATTTGTTTAATATTAAAAGGGTGCGTTACTACTACAGATCAAAGTTGAAAACTATTGAAAATAAGAATGATTGCAAGCCTCTTGCTATAGACACCAGTACAAACCCACTGTTTTTTTATTGGACAATTATCCCTACGCTTCCTGTGTTGCTGGTTTCTCTACCACAAGAATAGCTAAGGACTTTAACAAGCCTCAGTTCAGATGTCTTATGCACATCTAGTGTTTCAGAATATGGGTCTGAACCTTCAAATGCACCTTGGCAGGAGAAAAACACCACATAGACATACCAGAAAGATGTGTAGCTATGTGAATTTGGAGGACAGTTGTACTGGTGTTCTTGGGTTTTGTTCTTGTCTCTAGAGGTGCAGATGTGCCTTCTCAGAATACATCCCAAAACTCCCAGCTTCCTCCCTGTAAGCTGAACAATACTCTTCACTTGTAGTGAACTATAAACACATTTGCTTTTTCCAAGATACAGAGAGAGGATAGCAACAGTCCATTCAAGTTGGCCTGGATCAATACCACAAAGCAGATATTAGCAGTATTGTGCCAATGTGAGCTGTGGTCGATGCCTCTTTTTGAGCAACTCTGACAGAAGAACTGCAGCTTTTTAAATTGGGGGTTTCCACAGCATGAGTAAGACTGACGTGCAGGAAGTTAGATAACTGTGCAATAAAAGACCTAAAATTCCCATTTCATTATTTGAGGAAAGCTGCAGGGACTCCTGCTGTGTTCACATACTTTATTTTCAGAGCGGTATGAAGTAACCGCCAGACAAAAAAAATTCATGAAGCTTCCTCAAGAGTATGGACATTACTAGTTAAAGCAGCAAATTTACTAGGCAGTACCTCCTACTTCCTTTATTTTCTAAGCCAGTAGTTTAAATGCTTCTGTACAGAAAAAAAAGAAATTTTCTTACTCTGAAGTATTAGCTATTTACATGAAGCAGAGAGGCTGGCTGGCTATATAGAGGACTTCAGAGCTACAACAGATCTGCAACAGTTATCAAGTCATATGGTTTTCCTTGTCTGGCCATCATCCAGTTTAAGTTTACAAATAAAATCTGACTGCATTTTTCAAGTGGTCATCCAAACCACAAATTTTTGTCTTCTATTCATAGTTCTCTCATGACAAATACCAATTCCTCTCTTCTCCCTCCTTTACCAGTTATCTACTACAGTTATCACTTGTATTTCAAGACTTTCAAAATTTGAATTAACATTCTGAAAGCATTATCGTTTTAGTATGTGCCCTTTGAACTCTTCACTTTTTTACTGTTTGTGTTTTAGAACTCCTTTTGTACAGCGGTTCTTCCATGAAGAGTAAAGGCTGTGATCCAGAGAAATATCCATATATTGTTTCTGGAACACTGCTGCACTTCATTTCATATTGGGAGTATCATATTACCTGTTTATCAGTGAGGCACAAAATGCAAAAAAGTACAGGCCTCTCAATTGGTTTCATTATTAACACCAGCGACTGAAGCACTTCTGGGGTCCAATACACAGCTATGTTTATATAGTAACTTACTAGGAATAATAAAAAAAGAAAGAATGTCTACAAAAAGTATTCGTTCTGCTTCAAAAGTTCACCCTCTCAATCCTATTTGTCATAGCTATTACAGTGTGGATTGCATTAAAGGCTACTAGTTTTCCCCATTCATTACTTCGCTGTAAACAAATCTCCAGAAGAACAGAGGCAGCATAAACTCTATTACACATGCAAAGTTCTCTACAACGATCTTCCAAAGATACAGGACCAGACAGTCTGCTGCCACAGAGCCAGCAATATCATCTAACATCAGAACTATAGGTGCCTGTCTCAGTATCAACTTTCCAAGAAGTCAGCACAAGACAGTGAACAAACTGTTAAGTTGGTATACTTAATGAGGCAATGATTTATTCACTAAAATAGCTTAAAGCTGTAAAAATGTAATTTTTAAAAGTCTCCTACAAACAGGAAACTTAAGAGTTCAAAGCTTAAAAAAAAACATTGCCTACTTTACACTAAACCAAATGTGCATTTTCAGGATTCTTACAGCCAGGCTGTCAAATGCAAACAAGGGAAAACTGGCTGAGTTTAAGAATTGTGCAACTTAAAAAAAAATGGCCTTGTGATAAGGAAGACAAGCCTCCTTCTCCTGATAGTGTTATTAATTGGTAATGCTGTTCCTCCGGGCTGGCATTAGGTTGCACCTCTGCCTTTCATTCTTCCCTTTCTGAAAGGAAAACATTTTTTCTCCAGGATGATAATCTAGATTAGGAGGCAATACAAGCAGCTTGTTAATTATACATATGCACAAGGAGCACAACAGTTGCTCTGCTTGTCAAGAGGGTTTAAAATATAAGTAGCACGAAAAAAATACTCATTTAGAAGACTGAGTCTTCAAACAGAAGATGACAAGCAGGAAAGTGCAGCTCATTTACTGATTAAAAACCTCTTACATAAGACTTATAAGCACATACGCAAATCCTGAGCAGAAGAAAAATAACATGAAAAGTGACATTTTAATCCACTTCCTGGATATTTTCAGAACAGTACATGATACATTAAGGAGCACCTTTAAAGCAACCCCATTTTGCAACATAAAACATTATTTTAAGAACACAGTGGAAGAAGTTACTTTAACCCCAAAACCCCAATAGTTTGCCACCTTTCAGAGCAGCATCGTCCTTAACCTACAAGGCTAACCAGGTTTTTCAAAAAGTAACAGCTATTTTCCCAATTAACAAAAAAAAAAAATAATGTCCTCACAGAAATTCATTTGTGACAGATCTGCTTTTATGCTGCCCTTTCACTGCAGGGAAGAAAACAAGGGAAATTCCATCAGCTGGTGTACAACTCTTCAAAACAACCCCCAGCACAGGACCAGCCACCAAAGCCAAACTGGTCCTCCTGAGAAGGCCTTTGCTGGTGTTGTTCCATACTCACCTCCTCCTCCCAGAGCTCCTGCGCATCAGCCCAAGGGCACCAGCAGGAGAACTGGCTCCAAGTGTCCCTGGGATTCCACAGGCACATGGGTGCAGAAAGATCCACACGAAGCTTTTGTAAGCTGTGTTCCTATTTGTGCAAACATAGTGCTGTACAGAAGCTCCCAAACATGGCCTTGCGTCTCCTTGAAGGCACTCTCACAACCATTCCACACCATCCAAACCCATTGTGAAACACTCAAGGCTCTAATTTCAGCAAATTACAGCACATAAAAAACATTTTAAGTAGGAATTTTGCCCTTTCACCCTAAAATAAAGACCTTTGCCTTTGCTTTCAAGCATAACAATTTTATGCTGGAGCATTATCCTCCAGTGTATCCTTATGTAACTATCTCAAGTATAAATTCCATTGAAATTTTTACACTACTGCAATATTAATAGGGTTGAAATATTTACAGATTTGCCAAAGATTATCAAATACGCAGCTTGTCAGCTTGTCTTTGGGAAAAAAGTTACAACTCATAAAATCTGAGTTAAGGTTTCTCTCATTTTGTGGCTGACGAATTTACAACGGCTTGTACTGTTTGCAAATGATCACAACCCAGACGCTACACAAACCAGGAGACGGAAGAGATGAAATACAGAACCACTCTCCAGCCTTCAAAAGCTGCCTGTCTGCTCGGTCAACGGAAGGAAAGTGCAAAAGAGGATTTCAAGGAGCTTTGTAGGAAAAAAAGCAGCTAACATTTTTTGTAGCATGAGAAGGCATGTAGCAAAGTATGACTCTTACTGTACACCAATTTGACTTAAGCAGTGTGCCAAGCCAAAAAGTGATCCAAATCAATTAAGTGGAGAGAAGGAAAGAAAGCAAAGTAACTCCATCAAGTGAAGTATATTCTTCAGCAGCTGTTCTGTGGCTGAAGAAACAAAACACCTCGCTGTTAAATGGACACACTGGCAACATTTAAGAGCATTATGGAATTATTTTTGGGTAATGTTTAAGCATGTTGACATTAAACAAGTTTTCTTTTAGCCTCACGGAAACTGCCACATGACACCAGTCATGAAAAGCTTACTTTCATTTTTTTTTTAAAAGGAAGTTTTACAGCTTGCAGAAGACAGACAAACAAATACAATACCACTACACAAAATTTTATCAAGCTCTGTCCCATAGTATGGAATAACCCCAAACATCCAACACCTATTGCTTTAATTAGCATGAAAGCACTATTATGATGTACTTGCTATTTCTTCGCATTAAGCAAGAGCAAAATAGGATCACTACCCAAAGTACTTACTGTTAGAGCACATTCCCATTAAATTCATAGTTTGGAGAGATGCTGGGCAGGCAGAATTGAGACACAGCAAGTCTTTATCAGTTCATTTCTCTGACCTCAAGGAGAATTTTGAGGGAATGCTTGCAGCATGACTAGGCTAGATAAGAAACCCCTCAGCTAATTTTGGCCAGCTCCCAAACTGAAATGGTTTAAACAGAGTAGTTTGAATTTGGAAGTGGTTAAAAAAAAAAAGAAAGAAAAATTATCTGGATCGTGACATTTTACATCTGAGTTGCAGGAAACAAAACAAAACAAAACAAAGTCATTCTGTTAAATATTTTTACTTCTAAGATACAAAATATTAACCAAGGAAAGATGAGGACAAATAAAAGTGCTTGCACTCTCTAGCAGCATGCCTAAAGCACAAGGTTAAAGTACAACTGACCCCACACAGAGCCATTTGAATGTGTGCCAAATGCAAGAAGTTAGGAAGTTTCATGCTCCTCTAAGGCGACTTTCACATCACTCCTTGACTTCATCTCAGATCAAAAGCACTAAAACAAAAACTGTGCAGAGAATCTGGTTACAGATGGTTTTTACTGATGCTTTCCATTTAATCTCCCCTGGAATGTGAGGTCGCAGCCCTCCCATATTTCAAAAGGGATCTATATACTATAAGCACACTCAACTATTGCCAGTGTACAATTAATATTTTGCTTTCTCATCTAAGCTATGTAACTTCAGCAGTTTACTGCAGCCCAGATCCCCACCCACAAAACATGCATAAGGCTATATGGCTTCACAGGTGATTGTAATTTCCACAATGCTCATCAACTTATAAATACAAATCTATTTTGTACATTGCAGTTATCTGTATTATAGCCTGTAAAGGTGCAGGGGCTGAAGTAGTACTCAGTGCTGTAAAGAATACCTTAACCCTTCAGGACTTGCTGGCCCAGGAAGAATGTACTTATATTATGGAGACACATGGTTCACTTTCTGTTCTGCCCATGAAACAAGTCTTGTCACAGAGAAGGTTTTAATCATAGAATGGTTAAGGCTGGAAAGGACCTTAAGATCACCTAGTTCCAACCCCCCTGCCATGGGCAGGGACACCCCACTTTAGACCATGTCACTCAAGGGTCTGTCCAACCTGGCCCTGAACGCTGCCAGGGATGGAGCATTTACCACTTCTTTGGGCAACCTGTTCCAGGGCCTCACGACCCTCACAGTAAAGAACTTCCTTTATATATCTAAACTAAACTTCTGCTGTGTAAGTTTGATCCCATTACCCCTTGTCCTATCACTACAGTCCCTAATGAAGAGTCCATCCCCGGCATCCCTATAGGCCCCCTTCAGATACCGGAAGGCTGCTATGAGGTCTCCATGCAGCCTTCTCTTCTCCAGGCTGAA